>SJVG01000801.1:0-17650 GCA_034774675.1 Scedosporium minutisporum
ACCACCATCACAACAAAGAACCCCCAAACACCACACACACCAATGGACACAAAAGCCCTCCCCCTCCACCCAAAAGAAAAGAAGGAAAAAAAGAAAGGAAAGAATCGCCCATGAAACTGGGAGATTCTTTCCTTTCTTTTTTTCCTTCTTTTCTTTTCGGTGGAGGGGGAGGGCTTTTGTGTCGATGTGGTGGCGTGTTGTTTTGGGGTTCTTTGTTTTGATGGAGGTGAGGTTTGGATGGGCGGTGTAGCTGGGCAATGGCGATTGTTGATCAATTGATGAGTGTGTGTGGGAATCTATCTGTAGATGAATGAAGCGAGGGGAATTCTTGTCCTCTCGGCCGTAGTGGGAGCTTCCACAGCGCTGAATATCCAAGCCAATCTCGACACCAAATCCAGATCGACTGCGCGCGTGATGGTGAGAATCGTCGAAACTCGAGCCAACACGTTGCTGTGGACATGCATCAAGTACTTCGGTACAGCCCAAGGTCGTATTGAGGCTCTCTCAATCGCTGTCAGCTCCGGCCCCACTGAAGCCTGGCGTCGCAGCCGCTGTTTGATGCACTAATGTAATCAATCATTCGCCAGCACAGACGTTAACCCCGCTACGACACCGCCTGACCAGGCTGCCAGCTCACCAGAGGACCGTGCTGGAGGCGCCGGAGGGACACCAGTATGGAGTTGACGTCAATTGCCCTCCACCCCGCTTCCATTGATCATTTGAAGAATGGAACAGAGTCTATCTGTCTGACCAATCTAGCCCAGTCCCAGAGTCGATCCCTCGACTCGATTAGAACAGTAAAAGTGCCTCTCTGTTCCTGCGTTAGTCCCGCTACCTCCTTGCTTAGGCGAGTCCGTCTAAAATAGAATTGTTAGATGCGACCACTTAGATGCAGTTGATTTATGATGGAGAATCTTCGAACTATGCGGGGAGATGGTGCCCAACATGCAAGGGTCGGTAGATGCCAGATTCATCTTCACGAATGTCTTACTCAAACTCACACAACTCAAGCAAAAGTGGTCAAGTGGATAAAATACTGTTATTTTATCAATGGTATCAATCCCCTCATACCCGTCTATAAAACATTATGAATGATAGGTAAACGAGAGAAAACAGAAGCTGGCCCAAGACCGCCCTCGTCCGTCCCTCTTCCCCCTAATCGTCTAAAACCCCTCCCTTTTCCGAGTTTCCATTTGCCGTTTTTCCATTCTTTTCGAAACACCGTCGTCATTAAGACAAACAAAAAAAAAAACAATACAAGCCATAGAGGCAGTGGGGGAAAAAAGGAGAATGAAAAGGGCTGCACTCATAAGAGAAGAGCAGAAGAATGAACATCAGCACCAGTCATCTCTGCCGAAACAAGAACTACTGCCTCATATCTTGCATCGACTGCTGTTGCCGAAGCATGGGACCCCTAGGTTGTTGTCCGTAGTACATGTCCTGTCCATAGCCCTGTGGCAGTCCGTATCCACGGCCGTCGTAAGCGTAGAACTGCTGTTGTTGCGGCTGCTGTGGCTGCTGCGTCTGCTGGTATTGCTGATCCTGGCCTTGACTTTGGCGCGTACCCTGGACCTGGCTCTGAGGTTGAGCCTGAGGTTGAGCTTGGCCAGCTCCCTCGGCCGCCTCCTCCACAACAGCCGCCAAAGCCTCCGCACTCCCCGGCCTCGATCCCCCCTGCGAACCACTCACTCTCTGAGCTCCATCCGCTTGCTGCTGACTCGCCGGCGGCGTCGGCGGGGGGTTCTTGATATGCTCCAACACACGACCTAAATCCCGCTGATACGTCTGCAACAACCGCATACAAGTGCCACAAACTCTCAACCTGCACCACGCGCACTGCCACCTCAGCTCGCTGTCCTCGACCTCGCACGTCTGGCACGCCAGCGAGTAGTGCTTGTTGCGAGCCATGATCATCTTGGTGTGCTTCTGGAAGCAGCCGTGGTGTGCCTTGGTCAGCTGCGGCGGCTTGAAGACGGCGTTGGGCCCCGTGGGCTGCGGCTGCGTCGTCTGCGTCGTGGGGAAGTACATGGCGCGCGGGTCGGGCTCGGGGAGGTCCTCCTGGATGAGCTCGCGGTAGACGGTGCCGTCGGATTGTCGGCCTTGGCTCGCTGGAGGGGTGGGGACGTTGGCGGTGCCGTACTCCGTGGCGAAGTTGGGATGGCTGGCGACTCGCTCGAGGCGTCGGTCGAAGGACGGCGGGCGGATGTCGTTCAAATCACCGGACTCAGTACCGGCACGGGCTCGATGTTGGGTCTGCTGCGGTTGTGGCTGTGGTTGCTTCTGGCCGGCGAGGCCGTGGTTGCGAGTGGATGTCGTTCGGGGAGGAAACTTTTGCTGCGGCTGCGGCTGATCCTGGGTTGGGGCAGCGGCATCGTTGTCGAGATGCTCGGGCGATATGGCTGGTGGCCTCTCACTGCTAGTCTGTGGACCGGCGACTGGCTTTAAGTCCGGAAGGCTACGGGCAGTATGTAGTTGGTTAGCAGCAGCTGGCTTCCAAGCCGACACAGTGGGAGGAAGCGGCTGATATTGCTTCTCCTGCCCAAGGTTCTGCTGCTGCTGCTGAGGTTGGGTCTGTGAGACATCTTTCTCTGGCAGTGGCTGGGCCTGCTCTTTGGGAGCCTCCTTCGGCATCTCCGGGGTCAATGGAGAGACGACATTGTTAGTATTCGCGATATTCAAAGGACTGATAGGGCTCTGTAGCTGGCTAGGCGGCGACGGCAAGCCCTTATCCTTGCGCCCGACACCAAGGAGAGTCTCATTGTCTGTCCGCAGGCCCTTCAGCTTGTCCTTTATCCTTGACGCAGCCTTGCCCATGGCTTCCTCCTCCTCCTTCTGCTGCCTAACCTCGACAGCTGGTTGCAAGGGAAGCGGTTTCAGACTCTCTAGGGCATTCCGGCTTTGAGAGCGAGGGGAATAAAAGGGAGCTTGTATGGGTCTGGCAGGGGAGTTTTGGTGACTTGATGATAAAGGCGGATTGGATGAAAATGATGGAGTGATGAGAAGATCAGGGTCAGAGGCGTTGTTGTCCTGGTTATTGTTATTGTTGATGTTATTGTTACTGCTTGTGAGCTTGAGCTCAGGCACATCTAGGCTTTGGTTAGATTTCAGTGAGCGCCTGGTCAAAAGCTCAGAAGTGGTGGGCTGAGGTGAAGCCGGGTTGCGAATTGGCCCAGGTTTCGTAGTGGAAGTGGTAGTAGTTGTTGTGGTGGTGGGGGCGATGCTGGTGGTGGGCGGGATAGTTGCAGTTGCAGGCGTGGCTGGCGTGCTACCAACCAGAGGTGCAGGTCCACCAACTGTTAGGCCGTCTCGTGGGGAAGCGGGCAGCCTCCGTCCATTCTTCACAGGAATCGGTGGAAGCG
Source organism: Scedosporium minutisporum (assembly GCA_034774675.1). Taxonomy (NCBI): domain Eukaryota; kingdom Fungi; phylum Ascomycota; class Sordariomycetes; order Microascales; family Microascaceae; genus Scedosporium; species Scedosporium minutisporum. Next base: position 3,360 of record SJVG01000801.1, read on the forward strand.
GTCCTAGGTGCAACGGACTTGGAACCGGAGTGGGATCATTGTTTTTATTACTAGGCAACCTTGACGACATGGTCAGATTGCCCAAGCCGCCGGGGCTCTTGGTAGCTAGTGAGGTTGACCTCGGAGGCAGCGAGTACTCCGTCGTGGCTTCGGGTAACTTTTCATGTGTGGGAGACAACGTGGGCTCCGACGAGCTATTCGTGCTAAGATCGGCATCGTTGTCCGATGTCCTCATAAGAGACTCGCCCGAACTCCTCGAATACGCCGACAGGAAGCTGAGAACCGATCTCGAAGGAGACGGTGGTTCAGCCGGAAGCGGCGGAGCTTCGACCTTAGCGACGGGTCTCCTCGGAATCGACATGGCGGGCGGACGGGTAGGTTGAGATTGCTGAAAGCTGGATACCAACGGACTCGACTGCGGAATCGGAGGAAGAGGCGAGTAGAGCTTCGTCGTGTCCGGAGTCGAAGACTGAGTTTCCGTCGTAACGATCCTAGGCGTACTTGTTGGAGGGAAGGGTGAGTAATGGGAGCGCAGAGTCGGTGTTGGTGTTGAGGCAGGAGCAGCAGTAGTAGTCGACTTCGGTATCGGTGAGAAGGGCGCCGAAGGACTGCTGGTCGTAGTATTGCTGAAGAGATCGAGAGGTTCCATGGGAGGGAGAGCAGGGAGGGCCTTGGAGAAGCGCGATCTCCCAGTTTTAGGGGTCTGGAGAGACGAGGACTGTTGTTGCAGCATGGTGGGCCAAACGGAAAAGAGGATAACGCAGGAGCTTTTTCGCTTTTGGTGCCTTAATATATTAAACCGTCGCGAGATTTACCTTTTTTTCCTTTTCCACCCCTCCGTCTTCCCGGCTATAATGGGAGGGAGGTGCGGGTCCTCAGCAATGATTACAAAAATCGATAACAATAAGAGACGAGACGGAATCTGACGGTCCCACACAAGGATAAGGCGGGTTGCGTGCGAGTACTTCGGATGTGTGCGAGAGTTGATGTATGCGAGCGTTTGGTGTGAGCGGGTTGCGTGTAGTGTAATGCTCGACGGGCAACGGAAACGTGGGACCAAACTCGTTAGAGCGACCCTGGTACACAAGGTTCTCCCTGACTCGACTTTTCGTCTTCTGCGTCCGTTACGTGTTACGGATGCCGCACTTTTCGATGAGCCAGCATCAAATCCAACGAAGAGTGGAGGATTCAAGCGAATGGAGGGTTTGAAGGGGGCGGAGTCAAGGTCCAGTCGGGTCCAGTCGAAGGAGAGCGAACAACGATGTGGGGAATTGCTGGCTTCAAGCTTCGTGTAAGAGAATCGGGATCGATATTATTAAGGACTGATCAATTGATGTAGTTACCGAGTACTCCGTAGCGCGCGTTTGGAAGAAGTCGAGAACCGGAAAAGAAGCACGACGAACAGAATGCAAGAAGAAGAAAAGGAAAAGGAATTTGGACAACGAAGAAAAGAGTAAAGAGATTGAGAAGTTGAAGAGTTGAGTGGAGTGGAGCGATCTACTTCGTCGGTCCAGGTCCAGGTCTAGTCAGGTCCAAGTCCATCAAGTGTCTTCGGACAATTCAATCAGAGACTTTACTTCGTTGAGACTTCCAGAGGCTGGACTGGCCCGGTCTAGCGACGAGGGTCAGAAGAAGGTGCAGGAGTGCCAAGTCAGTCGGTATTTCCTTGGTTTTCACTTCTACTGTAAGTTACCATATGTCACTATGATATTAGAGTACCAGACTGCGGAATATAATTACTACTTTAAATTATGTACCAAAGACTTAAAGAGAGGCATTATGTACTTTGTCTTGCCCACCTCTGAGGTTATCTACTTTTTGCGCTGCGGCAGCTTGTGTCAACGCGACAGAGGTTGGTCCTTCCGAGGACGTTTTCGCCATAAGATGTACTTCGGAGGAGTGGACATGGGCATTAATGGGATGTTTTACAAGTAGTTTGCTTCGTACTTGGAAGTAGCATAATGGCGGACAAAGAAGGAACGAAGTAATCTTGAGATGTATTACCAGTCAGACCCAGCCCTCTCGGGTTTGCATCATCTCCGAGATGAGAATCCGCTTCTGATTATTGCTTTTTGTCCGCCGGGTGGCAGGAAAACGCATAAAGAGATAAGGCAAATAGACATAACCGACCGTAAGCAACAATAAACACTGTTATGGGTCAAGAATTAATAGCCCACGCTTGATAGGATAAAAGGGCTATCCGCGATATTTGATGTTTGTCCGGATCTGGCGGAGAGGGGAAGGGGAAAAAAGTGGGAATAGTGCAGTTCTTGCGAGAATGGCGCACGCAGCCAGGAATCTGGGCGGCCAGGTCTAAAACTGTTGTTACTTGGGTGCGACTTCGTCATTGATGTCCTCAGCTTGACAGGCCTCCACGATCTATTCCCATTCGGTGCCGCGACTGGGCTTGTCCCAACTCTGAGGAGAATGATCTGCAACTAAAAATACAAAAGGATACAATATAGTAGGTCAATCTATAAATATAAATTAAGTACCTATAAGTCTCTTCATGTCTGGCCACCCCCTGTCCCGAACCGGGAGAAACTGAAACAGCCACTGGTTAAAAAGCATGGGCCAAGAAGCCCCCATCCTTGATATTAACCCAACTATGCCAGAAGAGGGCGAGGGAGAGAGGTACAAGGACAAGAGAGGGACAATGGAACCTGACGGGCAGGACAGGGGGCGGAATGAAACGACAGTCATTCCAACTTCCATTCCTGTCCTCTGCGCGCCCCAAGTCTCACGTCACGGGGAAAGAATAATACTCGGAGGCCCAATAGCGTGGGTGAGAAGTGCTCCCTCCTTCCGTGGCGATTGAGTTCTGTACCTGCATCTTACAGGTACGACTCGGTTCCTGCGTTGTCCTTCCTCGTACGAAGTAATCAAACTCAGTGCTGCTGACCAAGATGGTTCTCGACAGTTATTTTGATCCGTTTTATATTGTTAATATCAAGCAACGTACCATTTGTCTCCAGTATCTACGGCTGGTGTGAATAGGGATGTTCCCTGTTCGCGATTCATCCTCCAAGTATTAACAAATATTCGACTGAGGGATACCGATAGAAAAAAAGGGCCATGAATAGATGAAAACATACAAAGGTAGATGAAAACCGTTCCTGAGAGTTAGTTGATGGCAGGGTCCGTGTTCCCTCCCGTCAGCCCATTGTCAACGGCACTCCGACGTTATTGTGGATTGATTTGATGTCATCTCTTTCTTGCCTTGCAATGGTCAGTGCCGCGCCACGAAATACCTCGTCTTCCTAACTGAATACGACAACGAGATCTTCTGGAATATCAAGCCAACATTTGAAATTTAAATCCCAAGATGAAGATCGCCCGATAGAGCAAGACACACAAGATTTGATGAAGATGCCTCCCGTACAAGGCCTGTGGAATTGCTGCAGAGCAGTTACCCTGTATCTCATCCTTCATCGGAGTCTCCAGGGGTCCCGTTCCCGACACGGAGACGCGATATTGTCAATGACATCCCGCGTCCTGGACGTCGATCACGCTGTCGGGCGGGTCGGGAAGGTCCCAACATTGAACCCACTACTACGCTCCACTACTAGCAACACTTCGTGCTTACTTAGATTACGAATGCATGCACGAAAGACCAATTTACACTAGTAACCTCGGTACTGAGGTACTGTTTCGTGAATCGGTACTCCCGATCTTGAGAAGGGACAGATCCATCCTATGGTCTCCATCCGTAAGACTTCGTACCTCCGATGTGAGTCTTAAGATTCCAGGTTCTCGGCCACGCTAGCAGAAATCACAGGAATAAACACGCTCCACTCGTACATCCACCCAAGCACTAACGAAAAACTCAAAAAGTCCAACGTTGGATTGATCATCGATACCCGCCATTAATAATAGCAGCATGTTACGCGGACTCTGGGGCGCAGTGGGCATGGGGGAAATGAGATGTGGGAAATGGAAGGACCAGCAAAAATCCTGGGTGGGATTTCTCAAAACTTCCAGGGTCCAGTTGCTGAACCAGGGAACCAAGGAACAATTCGATCAATAGTTTGTCTTGAGAATAGGATTCTCCTTGAGTTGATCAAGCAGGGAATCACATTGCCAGAGTTGGTCTTGGAAGAGCTTGTGTATTACTTCGTAAGAAATCGTATTGTCCTTGTCTTACCTCGTAACTCGGCTACACCTGTGGTGCTGCCTGATGTGCAGGATGGTAAAGTCCCTTTCTTTCCGCTTTTCTTTTTCTTAAGCGATTCGGCGTTTCTCTTAAACTTGATTTTTCTCGGTACGACGGCATGATTAACTACTCGATAGCGAGTCTTGAGTGGATCGACTCGGGCAGCCGCTTTATTTTATACAAGTAGGTAGAGGGGGCGATCTCTTGATCTCGATTCTCTACATAGTAATAACGCTGTCTCGCATCTCTATCAATGGGGGAGATGAGATCAAAATGCATCGAAAAAAGCCAAGTCTTTAGCTCAGCCATTTCTCGCTAAATTATGCCGCCAAGCCTCGTCTCGTGTAGTGTTAGCTTCTCCATCTTCAGCTCTCCCCGACCAACCTCCAACCTTTACACTACACGCTACGAAGTACGAAGTAATAGTGTACGCATGTCTTTCCCCGCCGCCTTCTCTCGTATCCTCGCCCGTACCCCTTCGTATTCTTCTTATCGTGTCATCCCTCTGCCGTAAAAATTACTTCTCTTCTCAAGTGTGTCAGCCAGAAGAAACGGAGGGTGTGATTTTCCTGATATGCCGATGCAGGCCAAACTCTTCCCGTTCGGATATATTGGCCTGGCCTCATCAATATAAATGTGCAGATCAACTGCAACCTGAGCCTCTCGGGAGGCCGTGTTAGTTACCACCCGCAGCCACCGACGTTTCTCTGCAGTATCAGGAGAAAACGTGACTTGGATAATTCTCATCCTGAACAGACGCTAAGAGCCCGTGACTTGGAGGCAGTACTGGACAGGAGGGCCTCCGCGGCAATCCATGACCGCGACCGCGCCGGGAACTTTAGCCGCGCTCTCTTGCAGCATGGTATGCGGGGAGCGGCGAGACTCTAATCACTGTGGTCAATACACCACAAAAGGGATCTACATATCGATGATTGTGTTGTCTGTTTCCAAACCAATAGATCTGTATCGTCTTGACGCAATTATATACGGCCGGACACATGACAACAAGTCCATGCTCTATCATCTAAATTCCCCTGCCACCGGATAGCCACCCACTCGTTGGAGCTTAGCTTCATCTACTCAAAGATGAGTACGCCTCTGAGAAATCGCCAGTCCTGCATAGGCCTTCATGTAGAGGAATTGCCAACGCCGGTATTGCTGATTAGCAAGCCTATTGTTGAGCGGAACATTGCGCAACTTCACCAGGACGTTGATAGCTTAGGCCTTACCTTGAGGCCTCATGTCAAGACTCTCAAGGTATGATGCCTGTTTTCCGGGAATTTCTGTACTGGGCTTGTGATTATTTTTCATCGCTGACTCTCCCCTCTCCTACCATTCGCCTAGACTCTTGAGATCACGAGGATGTTACTTGGGACGAGGTCTAAGAAGATTGTAGCTTCAACTCTGGCGGAAGTCAGGGGCTCTTTGCCTCTTGCCGAGGAGGGGCTTCTTGATGAAGTAAGGATGCTCATGCCTCTGGTTAGAGGCGCGAATGAAATCCAACCTTGATTGATACTGAAATAAGCAACGAGCCAGGTCCTGTACGGTCTTCCGATCAATAAGACGGCCTTAGCGGAACTATCCCAAATCCGAGAACATGTTGACGTCGTATTGTTGATTGACCACGAGCAACATATCGACTTGATTGAGGGGGTCAGCTACAAAAAGCCTTGGAAAGTTTTTATCAAGATTGACGTGGGTAGCAAGCGCGCAGGAGTCCCCCCAAGCAGTGCCAGGCTTCCGGCGCTAGTCAAGCGGACACTAGCATCTCCATCTGTGTCGCTTTCCGGCTTCTACTGTCATGCCGGCCATTCGTACGCATGCAAAACAACTAGTGAAGCGGAAGACGTCCTCAGAAATGAAATCGAGGGGGTCCTTTACGCAGCGAGTCTCGTACCGCCCATGCATTCTATCACGGTATCTATAGGATCCACGCCAACGGCACATGTTGTTAAGAGCATCAAAGCAGCTGCTCCTCCGAATGTGGCTATTGAGCTGCATGCGGGTAAGGTTACTCCCCATTCAGTATCGTCAAAACGATGAGCATTTCAAAAAGGATAGCTGACTGTGGCCCAGGGAACTTCCCAACGAACGATCTACAACAAGTATCAACCGGACTGGTCTCAGAGGACCAACAGGCAATTAGAATCCAAGTGGAAGTTTCCAGCGTTTATCCAGAGAGAAACGAGGCACTTGTGAATGCGGGAACCATTGCTTTATCAAAGGAGACGAGCGCCTTTCCAGGGTTTGGAAACGTGGTAGAGAAGCCAGCGTGGTACGTTGGTCGCATGTCCCAGGAACACGGAATACTCGTCACGGACCCAGGGAATGGGCAGTCCGCGGAAGAGGAGTTCCGCGTTGGGGACAAATTGCGCCTTTACTGTGCACATTCGTGCATCACAGCCGCTGCATTTCCGGAGTACTATGTCGTCGACGAACATGACCGTGTCTCTGAAGTGTGGATTCCGTGGAAGTGGTGGTAAATAGTTATCGGCGTTGGTTTAAATGTCTGTTCGGAACAGGACAAATGGGATTCATGAATTGGTAGAAGGCGTGTATGGAAATTTTCTTACTTGAGGCTATTGAGGACAAATGTGGACGCGGTGCAGGACGTAGAACCCTAGGCATCGAGAAGGTCGGCCGACTTTGCAACAGGATATTTATCCAACAAGAAAAGGACGAGTTAAACTAGGAATAACATACCCTACAGTAACGTTCTATTACACCAAACCCAAGGCTATCCCAGAGTCTGAAAAGTACCTGCCAATCTTAGCAGAGTTAGGCAACATCAGCAGCAAAACGCCTAAGAACATTCTCTGTCATCTTGGCAACGTTATTCTTGTACCCGTCCCAGCCCAGAGAGCAATACCAGTTCATGCTCCCAACAGAGAACACCTTTCCGCCAGCCTTATTCTCCATAAACACTATGTCACTTCGAATCCTCCTCGTGTTCGGCCCCAGAAGACCATCCCAATAGTCCTGGAACGAAAAGTCCTCCGGGAACAGCCCGAACAGCTCAGAGTGCGTAAGACTTGAAGCCAGCACCACGGCAGTCTCGGGGCTTCCGTTTACCGGGTCCCAGCGATCAATCTCGTCACCACTTGCGCCGCCGCCGAAGCCATTCTCACCGACAAGTTCATCGCTCCCAATACCTTCGAAGACCCACGCAAACTTGTCGTCTTTCGCAGCTTCTGTCGGCTTGAAGGCTACGCCGGGACCGAAGCCCTCGCCGCAGCACCCAATTCCGACGAGATAGTTTGCGGAGCGGCCACGGGAGCGCCAGAGACCTCCACGCTGGCCGTTGAGACTATGGTGCCATTCGCCGCCAGGCATGCCGAAGGTTCGAACGCCTTGATCGCAGCGGCGTACCTCGATTCGGTGAGGGTTGGCAGGGTCCAAGACGGACATCCAATAGAAGCCATTGCCGCCGAGGTACATGATGTTGCCCCCGCAGGCAGAATACTCGCTGTACGCGTTAAGAGACTCGAGGGTAGGATATTCCGGGTGACTTCCGGTGATAACCGTGGAGTATTGCTTGATGGCGTTTACCCCTCGCGCGTGCAGGTCGTGGTCGGTAACGGTATCATATGGGATGCCCACTTGTTCCAAGAAGCCAACCATGAGGAGATCCGCAGAAAATTCACGGGGTCGATCAAAACCCCAGTGGTAGAAGCCGGGCCGCACGTTAAGAACAGGCCTCTTGACGGTAGAGAACACCGAGCCTGAGCCGTCCCGATGGACATCGTACAGGGAAAGCCCAAGATCATCGCGTCTTTCCATTCGCTTAAAATTTTCATCCTTGCGAGGCATCAAGCCGCCAGTTAGCGTAAGGGAGGACGACCTTGACTCATCGTACATGTGCTCGTTGGCATAGGCAGTGTACGTGAAAGTAGACAGGATGAGTGCCACTTTGGCTTCCGAAGTTGGCGGTGGCCGAACGAAGAAAGTGATATTGTCTAGGACTGTGGGGTCATCGGCATTCTTGACCTCCACGGCGTAAGCACCAGAACGGGCGCTAGCTGGGATTTGAATTGTGAAATCAGTTTGCCATCGAGCATCGTCCAGGTCGTCTTCATGGAAGTGGATTGCGCCGTACCCGTACGTCGCCTTGGTCCAGTCCGTCTCGCTCCCATCCCAGTCATGGCCCGTAACGGCTCGCGTGGGAGCATTTACTAGCACACCATGCTTTCCATTCCCGGACACATCGACGACGGAATCGGTCGACATTTTTAGGTAAAAGTCGAACTTGAGAACAGACCTCAGAGTGCCAACACAGTTTGCATTCAACGAAACGGCCTCTATTCGGCCGTTATAATAATCGGTAGGTCTGGTGTCTAACGTTGGTCGTGTGGCAGCCACGGTAAGGATAGATGATGTTGTAAGGGTAATCGGCTTGGAGAGTTTGAATGATTGCTGGTGGTACTCTCCATTACAATGACCCAGGAATGCCATGGGGGTTGCGGCAATGGCCAAGGCGTCCTTGTGAATGTTCAAATCGATATGCAGCCATTGCTTCTCGACGAGGGTATAAGTGAAGGGGACTTCTTCCAGCTCACTCCCGTTCCCGACACGGACTTTGAGACCACCGTCGTCACCCAACAAAACCACGGCACCGTCGACCCCATTAGATCCCAGAAGAGAGATGAGAGTTTGGTCATGGCCAGCACTCAGTAAATATGGTTGGAAAAAAAAGGATAACTTGATGCCCTCATCTTTGGAGGTAAACCCAAGGTCCTCGACAAGAGCGTAGGAACCCGCATGACTTTGCTGGAACGTTCCCTTGTGGGTGCCCCTGGGGATTTGGGTTATTTCTTCCACCCGTACCTTGGGCGCATGAGGAGCATCAAGACCTTGGATGAGACGGACTGTCCGATGACTATATTCGGTGGCGGTAGTGGATACCTGAGGATAAGAACAAGTGTTAGCACGATCCCTAGATTCGAGTCTACATGGTGAGGTTTAACCTTGATTTCCACCTGGTCACCGGGGCTGACGATCCAAGGGTCAGCATAGCCAATGATTTCGGCAGGGTAACCCTCCGGCACTTGACAGGTAGTGGTGGCCATCTCGGTCTCTGAAGGTAAATTGTTTAGACGGGCTCGAAATGGAGTCTTTGGAAAAATGCTAATGGCAGTCTGTAAACTTCGGAATTGTGAGAGGTTAAGTAGACTAGTAGATGTGACGGAGCTCAGATTAAGTTGTTGATTCTTGAGACCCAACCACGGCCAACAGGCCATGTGTGTATAGATATGGCCTCAAACTCGAAATCTATGAAGAGCACGGGGGCAAAGCTCCAAAGGAGCTCCTGACACCCTCGTAGAACTAATTCTGAGCGGCTACCCCGCAAACAAAACACTCTTGGGGTTGCCAATAACCGCGCGGGTATTGTAATCCAAGTGTGAAGACTCGAGAGGCACGCGAGTCCGTTAGCTTGAACTCAGATACCACACCAAACTCTGCTCGACAGCTTAATGTCGCACGTGAGGGTTGCTGACCTAATTCCCCTCGAGTCCGGATCGCTCTCGTATTTATCATCCACGCATCACTTACGAAGTAACTGCTTGGGGATTGTTGATGGCGGTTCCAAATCCTTGGAGATAACATCAGGTCCACCGAGATCACCAGTCCCATCCAATCAAAACGAAGACCGCCAGCGCGGTCCTGTGCAATTTGGCTTATCCTAAACTAGATAGCGTCTTGTCCACAAGTCCCTCGTTCGTCCTATTCGTCCCCGGTCAGTGCGATCCCACCATAACTTCAGGTGGAGGGTGCCATGTTCGGCACCCTCAACCACCTTGACAAAGTACACCCACTAAAGAATCCAGGTATATTGCCTCGGGCCCTAGCACAGGATCTGGACTGCGTGTAAAGTGAGGGCGAGGATGTCTGCAAACCTGGAGTACGACCATAGGCACCGAAATCCAGGAGACAGGCAATAGATATATTAGTTTAAGAGGCACCTCTCTACAGTGGCACTGTCATTGCTGAAAATAGGAGTGAGAGAGAAAAGAATAGAAAAGTCGATTCTTTTCTTTCTTTTTTTTCTTGGCCTAAGTCATTGATCCATACAATTCTGGGCCAACATTTCATGTGTCTATGAAATGTATGAAATGCAGGGTATGATACATCCGAGTGATCTAGACCGCCCAAATCTCGTTCACTAGTGCCAATAGATTTTAGCACCAAGACGATTACCGCTGGGGGCGGCCGCAGACCAATGAGTATCACCGCCCTTTATGGGGCCCCGCAGCCTGCTAATTTGGAAGGTTTTTCGTTTCTCATAAACATCAATACGGAGAAGGTCTTATCAGAAATCGGCATGCTGGGCGGGCAGCTACACCAGATATTGGTGTTGGTTCTGACACTCGCCGCTATGGTGGGTGAAGTATCCATCGTCTAGTATCGTAAGTTGTGGCGAAGCCTCTCTCCCTCTGTCGCCACATAAAAACAAGGACCGCTAGATAGAACAGGCATTGATCTCGGTCTTGTAGTTAACAAGCCCAGATAGCGGAGTTGCCCCTGATCCCGAATCTGGGTGGATGTCGGCACAGTTGGGCTATGCCCCGCCCCACCCCTTCTCCCAGAATCTATCCAAAATTCCACATCGATACATTTTCTCATTCCCGTGTCTTCCTGCCTCATTTGAGCAATTATTTCGAGAGTGTCGTATCCGGGCTAATCGTGAAAATGCCGATATTGTTCAGTCATGAGATATGCTACCAGCTAACAGGGAGGCAAGAGGAGATAGAAACCAGCTTTTCGGTCACGAGGAGGAAATGAGGAATAGGAAAATCCTATATAATCTAGATCTCGAGATATCTCGAGAATATTTACCAAGATCGAAACTTTATATATCAGCATTCCTACTCTATCCCTTCCAAGCGCTTCTGACAAGCAGTTCCCAGGGAGCCGACTATGATAGTAATTGACATTAAGTGTAGGTAATAACGATAACTACAAACAGAAAGCCACTCAGCCGCCCACTCCTCGTCCACAGCTTTGGGTTCTCCATCCACCAACTTCAACTCAGCCAAGTCGTCCGGGGGACAAAGGACCCAGTTGTCTTAGGCTCGAATTAGGGAACGTTATTGACCTCCTAACCTGGCTCGGAGATGGGAGAGTACCCTTAGCACAGAGGATGTGTTCCCAGTTGGCATCCTTGCCATAGAGCACTGTCTTGGCCAGCGGGCTCCGGGCAATCGTGACAGCCACCTTCCGGGCTGCTGCCTCGGTCGCGGCCTCAACGACTCGGAATGATAACAAACTTGGTAGCGCCAGTTGGAACAAATGAGTGAAAGATTGTGATATTTCTTTTTTTGATGGGAAAGACTGTCAAGTGGCCAACTGTTTCTAAATATCCAGTACCAGCGATCCTCTCCTACAAAGCACATATTGACAAGCAAGAAACCATCCAACAGCAAGTGCGACCATCCTTACAAGGCTAGTTTCCCACGAGTGATTGACGTTGTGATTAGGGGACGCCTTCAATAACGATCAGCGATTTTGTGATCCGGGCCTTTCCGTCACGAAGTAGCCCGGTTGTCCTGTTTCCACGAACAACGCCTCCGAAAACGATGCACCGTATTTGATACTCAGTATCGGGACAGCGGCTGGGGTCCACACCCGTGGTCCCAATAATTTCATGATCCGTCGTACTGACACGCAGCTGTTTGAGGCTCACGTAAGGCTGCTCCCATTCGTATTCGAAACTGGAGCTCCGGAATAGGAGGGCAAGGGACGCAGCCTTCCTGCACGCTTCTTCGAGATCGGCGAAGGCCTGTTCGCGATCGTGCTTATCCCTATGGATGCAATGATCTCGCAGTGTAAAAGAGTTCTGGCCCCTGTCCTCCCTGTTCCCCCAAATACAATGTGCCCTATCACTGACGAATTTGGGCATGTCGTCTGTTGGGTTCAACGCATGGCATGCCTTGACGGAGGCAATCCGCCACTCCCTCAAAATTGCATCTAAAAATGCACTGGGGTTAGTAGGAACATGTAGCATGCGGGCTATTGCGGGCTATTGTACATACCATCGCATCCACCGTCTTGTAGGCTTCTCTCAAACCTCTTCAAAGAATTCTGAGCCAGCATCTCATCATCGAGACCGAATAGCATTGCGTTTGGAGAAAAGAAATGTTTGTGGAGTTGATCCGCGATCATCTGCCGCAGCAACAACTCGGGCATGTCTGGCGAGGCTGCTTGAGGGTACGCATCCTGAGGCGGTTTCAACGAGAAATGGCGTCTAAGCAAACCCTGAACATCGCTCTTGAGCTCTCCAAAACGGCGCTTGATTTCTTCGTCGATCACCGGATGGTCGCTTCTGCCTGCCCTTGTGAGGGTCTTGGACATGGTTTGCATCTTGCGCTCCTTGATTTGCAGCTCTCGTTTCAGGCCGTCATTTGCTGTCTTCTCCTTTTGAAGCTGATCACTTAACTCATCCTTTTCATTCTTCTCCTTTTCGAGTTTGTGGTTCAGCTCATCCACTCGCTGTGAGTACGTGGACTCGATTTTGGCCATTTCGATGTTGAGCTCTTCCTGAGTGTACATAGGGGGGTATTCGGGGGGAGCCACGCCATGGGTCGATGAGCTCGTATTGACAAATGGCCAGCGAATAGAAAATCTAGTTGCCTTCTCCGACTCGGCGGCCCTACGAGGTTCTTGTTCGTGATGTGCTGGGTCTCCCGATTGAGCAACAAGATGACCCGATACCAAGGTCCTGTGAAATGGCCGAGGTGGAGGGGCCGGAGGCGTGTAATCATCCTCAAGGGGAAGAGTGACGTTGCCAGGGACAGGTTTGGGAATCTCTCCGGGGCCTCCGGCGGCGTCGCCAAGGGGGACGGCGACCTTTGCCGAATTCTCGCCGCTGGCTGCTTTGCGGAAGCCCTGGAACTCTTGCCGTAGCTCTCTCAACTCATTTCTCATTTCATTGAATCCGCAAATGAGTTTGGCAGTAAGCTCAGACCAATCCGCGTCGGGCATCGGGATGTCATGGTCATTCGAAAGGGCCTCTGGAGTTCCTGGTCTGTTGCTGGGCTGGTTCAGTGCCTGACGCGGGTTGGGTGCATCGTTAGGACCTTCGCGGTAGTCGTTACTGATGGAACCTAACGGAGGACGTTGCTGAGCTTGCAGCTCCTTCATCTCGACTGTTGTTGATTTGGTATAGTTGTGATTTTTGATTACTTGTGATGAGAGGGAAGTAGCAAGTGCTTCTCCCTTTAAGTGGACAATAAGACAGAAGGAAAAGTACTTCAGGAAGCACCTTCTACCAGTCACGGGGATAGGCTGGACTTATTATACCGAATATTCCTTGCCCAGTGAATGCCGCATTCGCCACAACAGGTCATGGCTAGTCTTGACCAGGCCTCCTAGCTTGTACATAGTGTGATAGTTGGTCCCCTGCAAGGCTGCGGCTGCGATTTTCAAAATACTTCGTACTATATCCAATAAAAAAATGCTGTAGTTCAGGTGGCTGAGGTTCTTTGGCCATCTTCGAACCTATTGCGATTTCTGATACCTGTCTGAAACGCGAAATCACCAACATCTTGTGTAGAATATACATGTACTAATCTACTTCGTACTTTATGTATCAGTACATCAACCCACCCTTCTCCAAGCTTTGCATAGCTGTGTTGGAGTGTCGATAATCCGCGGGCGACCATGCATGCATTCTGGGGGAGAGGTGTGCCGTCGCGGTGTGGTGGCCGACGTTCGTGCAAGTGGCTCAGCCACCCCGGCTCCCTCCAGAGGGCCAGTTCCAAGCATTGAGGGGACAAGGGTAGATAGTCGAGCGCTTGAGCTTTCTTACATATATATCTTGAGTGGCCAGTGGCCACACATCGTGAGTCTGAATCATACATAGAAATATTTAGACGTCCCAGTCTGTCCCCCACCTGTTCGGTTACGCCCATTCGAACCCCCCCCCCCCCGTGGTAAGGTGCTTCCAGCTTTGTTTCCTTCAGCCACAAAAAAACCCGGTGGCTAAAAGTGATAACACAAACAATACTAACAGGTAGTGAAACAGAACCTGGTGTCGCCGTGTTATCACGGGCCTCTGGGCGCGACACGCGAAGTATTGCGTTTCGTCTTGCATCCGAGTGTCGGTGGTCGCGTAGGTGCCCTAGCTGGTTTCTCAGTGTTG
>SJVG01000802.1:0-17617 GCA_034774675.1 Scedosporium minutisporum
ACGTTTAAGAATCCACAGGGTGGGAGGGTGGAAGGTTAGAGACGGGTGGTGAGGGGGGGGGAGGAACATCAATTGATGTCACTTACTGCTGCAACTCGGCTTTCTCCTGTTCCTCTCGGCCTCCTCCCACATTCGGGACGCTCGTGTCAGCCGCGCAGTTGAGGATGTGTTGCCCGTCAATAGCACATTGACGTAAAGCAGCCCATCCTTCGGTGTAGTAGTCCTCCATGTTGTCAGGATCAATTGGCGCGGAGGCAATGTAGTACTGCAACGTCCGGAAGTCGGCGAGCACATCTGCTACGCGGATCTGGCGGTATTCGTTGACTGGAGTTCCGGAACCCTAATTAGCGGATGCTTTCGACAAATTCTTTTTTTGTTGTCGGGAAAACACCCCAACAATGGAACCGAGGGAACGGCGGGAGAGATCGGGCGTAGGAGCACTTACGTCCGTCCATTGTGGAAAATATATTATTGCGGGAGGAGGCTCGGAATGGGACGTCGGAGACGGAGGCGGCGCAACGGGGGTAAAATACAACACGATTCGTGTGACGAAAAAGAACAAGACAGCCGGGTGGTAAACCACCAAAAGAAGGAATGGCTAAGACCTAAGGAAAAACAAAGACGCAGATCGTCGTTGAAAGTTTGGATGCAATCCTTGTCCAGGTGTTATACATGTAATTGATGTACGAGTGTTGGATATAAGTGGGCAAGAAAAAAACGAAGTTCTAAAGTGAAGGGAATCTATTAATGATAGCGATCCGAAGAAAGGAGGAATGCTCGGCGACCTCTGGTGATAGAATCAGAAGACAGCACCAAGAAGCCATCCACTCGATGAGCCATTATATCTTTTTCGGACGGTCCACGATGTACGCGATCCCATCTCGAAGGCCTCCGGCCACCAAAAGCCATAGTACGAAAGTAGTGCGCTCACGAACCGGTACCTTTCCCCAAAATCGTAGCTGCTTTAGGGCGTCATCAAGAAGCCCGAGAGGAGGAACCTCTCCCGCAGGTCCATCGCCACCATTGACCAGTCAGGATGCAGACATGGCTATCTTTAGAAGGGGGGAGGTGATCTAAGGGTAGAGACATGTATGCGGCATATGCAACCAGCAAGGGCCAAGTCCACGACTCCGTGGGCAGTGGGCAAGGAGAGGCTAGTGTAGTGTGGTGTGGCGTGAGGGACTCCACAACTGACAATAGGTTCTCCGTCCAGTCGGAGAAAATAATGACCCAAGTTGGGCCTCGTAGGGCGTCCGGATCAGGTCTAGCTCATCTAGTGATGTCTGACGTTTGCACCGAGGAGTTGAGGGCTTCAGTGGAGTGTACGCTAGGGCTTGATTCCTCCCACTCGCCGACGGGATGAAAAAGAAACGTCGAAAAAAAGAAAGAAAATAATAATAACAATAACTACTAAAAAGAGACAGGAGGAGCCAATACCCGTTGGGGAAGAGGTGGTCATTTGACGGTGCACGTCTCTCGAGCTAGCAAGATTCAAAGGGCATGTTCCCACTTCCTGCGGACCCTTCGGAGGTGCATCTGGTTCGTTCTTGCTATGATGTATGAGATTGCTCTATGGATACTGCTCCATCTGCCATCTGGGCGAACGAATCCCGATGGTGCTTATGCCCAATACTTGGGACGAACCTCTCAATATGCACCCAGCTGCAGGTTGCTGCAGGAGTCCAGAGAAAGAAATCTGTGGTTCAAGAGGCTGTACAAGGCAGTAGAATGAAACTTTAGCGCCGAAGCAATGTTTCCAGCTTGGACGGTTCAATGACACCAACTCTGGTGAACTTCATCGGAGCCGTGTTACGAAGTATAAGCGGGCCCGGCGCCAGGGAATAGGTACGGCGGGTACAGACGGTCCCACCGAATGTGCAAGTGAGAACTTGATGGTGTGAAGGGCGGAGGGTGTCGTGTAATGGAATGTAGCTTGGAGCGTGCAGTATAGTGTAGGGTAGGGTAGGGTGGACGCCCTGGAGGGTGAAGAGCCACAACTCAGTAAGATTCAGTGGCTGGCCTGGCCATCGGCGCCAGAACCACTCGGGAGACGGAGGGCCGCCAGGCATTGATGGCAGGGTTCTCGCTGGCGATGGGTGGTGATTGACAGGCTACGGAGGGAGCAACTCAGACCAAACTGACCAAACCGACACCCGGGCGGGTCCATTCCAAGAGTGAAAATCAATCAATCACTCAAATCAAGCCGTCGAAGAAAAAAATTTTTCTTCTCCTCTCCTCGTGTCCTCAGTCTCCCTTGGCGTAATACTTCTGAGGGTCTGCAGGTCTTCCTTGGTATTGCTTCTCGCTAGCACGATCTTTTTCTCAAGAAGGGAGTTTCAGCTCGCAGCCTGCAGAAAGATGGACCCAGAGCAGTCCTAATCGGGAAGTAGGCTGAAGCCTTGCATGTGGAGGTGCAGAGTGTGGCTCAGCCAATGATAGTTCCGAGGTGACTTGCGACTTGTCACGGTCTGTCCCGGTTCGATTGCGGTGGATTTTGAGAGGGCCGCAATTTTTCGTTGAGGGACGAGCTGAGCCTCGCTTTCTCATGCAGCTAAAACTCACTCTCTTTTTCTCTCCCTTGGTGCCGACGATGCATTGCTTTCGTCCGAAACCTGGCCAGCGGCCTCTCAGGGGACACTACCCCCCCTTTCCCCCCTAAAACGACATTCGCTAGAATCTATCCGGCAGGACCCTGAAAAGCAGGGACCGTCGTACTTGATCTGCGGGTGCCATGTCGGTGGATATTGTCTCGGTGGGGTGTGATCCAGGAGAAGAGGGCCTTGCGGTGAGGGCATTGGTCGAGCTTGCTTGGAGATATTATTAATTGCGGGAGCTTCAATTGATAGCCTTGCCAATGGGGAACGACGGATGGATGCGGACGAGAAACCATAGCTCGGAACGGAGAGCCGGCAGACTCCGTCGTTCACTGCGTACTTGCCAGAGATGGAGAGGCTGGGACCAACCTCGTCCGGCGATAAAATGTTAGGATCTTAATCGATCTAAGTAAATCTACCTCGGCAGGCCGAGCTACCTGGAGTGAGTCTCGGCCATCATTAAAAATAGAGGAAAAAAGGAGAAAAAAAAAACGAAAGAAAAAAACGACCTTTCCCGCCCCTAATGACGGGCTGCCCTATCGTTCACTATTAGCAGATCTATATTTGCATTCGCTCCGAGACAACCCGCGGCCTCTTCATCAAATTGGTCACTGGTCAACTCTAACCTCTTCAGTAAACTCATCCCGTGCCCTTTTGCTTTTTTCTCGATCCTTTCCTCTCGACCTAGCCTTGCCGCCAAGGACGATGGAGGCCGATTTCCAAGTGGGGGCCTAGATCAAACCTGCCTGAGCATTGATCCTCATCAACTCCTCCCCATAGCATCTTGTGCAGTGAACTGTGATTGTCCTCGTCGGCAGTCGACCATTCAGGGGCTTGTCTCCGGGGTCAGACCGAGATGCTCCTCGACCCTTGCAGCATGCATGCTGAGAGTCCTGACCCTCACACGGGGTATTCTGCCTCGCCATGCATCGAAGAACAGAACAGAGCTGGACTGAGTCGTAGACTCGTATGTCGTTGTAGGCTTTGTCCAGAGTGAATAACCCTTGTCCAGCGGAAAAAGGGTTGCATTCTCACATTTAGATCGATCATCGAACGCTACGTTGCGTCCTGTGGCTTGCTGAAGGTACAAAATACCTCCCCGAGTCACTAGACTAGACAGTAAAAACTCACTCATGTTCTTGGCTATGTCAACCCCTTAGTTGTAGTAAGTAGTGTAGTATTATACAGTACCGCCGCTGGGGTATCGGCGTCGTTGATTGATTTGCCCGTAGGACTGGTACTCGGCAACATTTCCCCCCTTTGCTGACCCAAGACGTGCAGACTTCTCCTGCTTTGTACCTACTTCTCATGAACCAATTGCCAATCGACACTGTATTTTCAGAAGCATGTCGACATCTTCGTCACATCATTAATCCTTCTCGGCAATCGCTTGTAATCTCTCGTCGATCTCCTCCTCCGTCAGCGTCCTAAACCCGGGCTCGGTTCCCTCCTTGCCATCAGCCCGCGGACCTCCTACAATACCAATCTCAATCTCCGTCTTCTTGAAGTCCATGCTGAGGACGGTGCTGAGTGTCGTGATGGCCAACTCAACCACATCTTCCCACGAACCTAGCGCGCTGTCCTTGTTCCGGAGCTTCTTCTCCAGATGGTTCAGGGCCTCTTGCTGCTTGGGACCTGCGGCGACACCCTTATATCCGATATAGTATCCAGCCGGGTCACACTTGAAAAGCTGGGGACCGAACTCCGAGTCGAGAGCAATCAACGTGGTCGCAACACCATAGGGCCTCATCATAGCCTATCACAAATGGTAAGCATCGGTATGAAACATGAAACATACATTCCCAGATACGGCGCTCCTTACCCTCTGTGTATAGACTTGGCTGATGTTTGCGAGCCTCTTGGCGAGGGCATCCGCGGGCATCTCGTAACCATATTTATACCTGAACTCGGCGGCCTCGGACTGCGCACGCTGAGCTAGGGGCCTGGCATCGGCGATTGATCCCGTCATGACGCAGCCGACAGATGGCGAGATTTGGAAGATGTGCGAGACGGACGAGGGATCGATGAGCTTGTCCTATATCGAGTGTCAATGACGTCGCAGTCTAGCGGCCTGTAGTTTCGGGACTCAACGTACGGGGACCTTCTTCTGGGACAGAACGACGGCGCAGTCCTTGCCTTTTAGTCCCACAGACATGATATTGGCCGCAGTAATGGCTTTGAAGGCATATTCTAAAATGCGAGGGATCAGTCCTGAACTAGGTTATCTCGGGCGACTCGTGGCTTTGTTTCGTACCGACTTGGTACAGGCGACCCTGCTCCGAGAAAATGGTAATATGTCTATCCGATGCGGTGTCTATTCAAATGCATCTCGTTAGTCTCATTGACGACGGCGGTAGAAGGCCAGGTCTAGCGACAACAGCACATGGCGGAGAACGTACTCGACATCTTGACTGGTGTTTAGAAGAGCTTCGAGCTTGAAATTTCCGTGGCGGGTAAAGTATTCGAAAAGCCTCTTGCATATGTTTCCTAGAGACTGGAATTGATTGTGGTTGGCGATGTGGTTGAGCAGATGAGGCGGATTCGGAGGTAATCTTGATCGGGAACGCGTTGCCAGGAGCTGCCTTGAGAGCTGTGAGCTTAGCCAGCAGGCTGAGAGCTATTGCCAGGCGTGGATGCTTAAGCCTCAGGCATCAATTTAAAGGTGGTTGGTGCAATTGTTCTAGACTGCTTAGCTAATACACCATCCCTCCAATCTTACCCTTATCGGCCCCCTGTCCAGGAACCTAGCTTTAAATGGCCGATAAAAGCAGGAGAAAAAAAAAATCAGACTCGACAGAACTGAAAGCTGCAGGCTAGACACAAACATCCTACCAGAAACAACGAATTAAACCCTCAATTATGCCAGCATTTCGTCAAACCCGATAGGGCATTCGGAAGTGCAGACTCTGATCCCACCAAAAGGGCACGTGGAAGAATTTGAAGTGGACCGACACATCGTCCTACAACGGCGCGACCCAATCACCTCTGTATGAGGATGGCGTCTTCTACCCAAAGCATGGGAGCCCACCGGGTCCCAGCCTGGAAACGGTTGGGCCTTAAGCTCAAGGCACCTGCGTCCCAATCAGAGCCCTCGACTACTCCTAGCACAATTTCAACTTCCGGCAGCCATTTCCGATCTTCAGACGAGGTCGATTCCTCTAAGAGGAAACGTCAACTATACAATGACACTCCTACAGCGAGACCGTCCCTAAAAAAGCCAAGAACAGACGATAGACAGTTCAACAGCGTTCCATTGGGGAGACCAAAGTCAGTTACGTTTGCCAGTGAGGCTTCGTCTGAGAGGCAACAAGCCACTCCGGCAAAGAGGACCGACAAGGCTCCCGCAAAGAAGAACAAGAAGAAACCTGCTAAGAAACCCAAGGCCCCCAAGGCCCAACCTCCGGCACCTCCCCCAGACCTTACAGGTGCTCTGGACTACCTCCGACGCTGGAAGACTTCACGGGATACGTGGAAGTTCAACAAGAACCACCAGACCCAGTTGATCAACCACGTCTTCGACTCAACCCTCGTTCCTGCGACTGATATTGGCATATTTTATGAATATATCCGCGACTTGAAGGGCTACATCCGAACCCGGTTGGTGGAGACGGCGAAGGATATCCAAGCCTCTGATATGGAGAAAGGCAAAGACAATTTCCCCTCGGGGACTTCTGATATCGAGTTGAAAGAAGAACAATATCAGCAAATCATGTCTGGTCTCCTCCATCGCGACTCGGCGACTTCAAAGAGGAAACGCTTTGATGAGATGGAGTTTACGCAAGAGAATACCGACGCCGTCATCGCACGAAGGGTGACCAAGCGTATGCGCGCCGAGATGATTGTGGATGAGCTCAGCAGTAGCGACAGTGACGAGAGCACTATCACAACAACTACTACATCAACAACAGAGAAGGAGCCGGTCCACAAAGACTTGGTGGATGAGTCCGATGACTCTGAAAAGAGGGTGAAATTGAACGACGGCGCTACTCGCCCGGCTAAGCGCATTCGTGCTTCCAAGCGCCGTGGTGCAGATCTCGACGATGATAGCAGCTCGTCCGATTCCTCCTCGGAAGATGAGAGCGACGAAGAATCTAATGAGGACTCCAGCTCAGAGTCCAGCTCCAGCTCCGGGAAGAGTTCGGGGGATGATGACTCGGATGACTCTGATGATAACATGGAGCTGGACGCCGAGCAGGACACTTCGAGTAGCTCCTCATCCTCGTCCTCTGACGAATCCGACTCCGACGATGACCGAGGTGGCAGCTAGAGGACTGCTTCACAGGCTCAATGGCCGGAAGTAAGAAGATGAATGATGGAATTTTATTTATTTATTCCCATAACGGCTCTTATCGGATGGTTTGCCAGACACGCTGGCATATGACCGATGACGGTCTTTAGGCGGCGTACAGCTTTGTGAACCCAGTGGCAGGAGGTTGGAGCCAGTTCCGCTCGTCATATTTTCTCCCTTCCCCTTCTATTACATGGAATGTGTAGATGATCCTTCCCTTTTGACTTGTGTTCCTCTCACTCTTGTGCAAGAGATTTCCATGAATGAGGACCAAAGTTCCAGCCTTCACCTCACCCGGCACGTACTCCCCTCCAGCATCCGCCCTCTCCCCATACTCGTTGCCTGGTGGAAACTTTGGCCCATCATTTTCCACCATTTCAGTTCCTGTATTCCCCGGCTTCCTCACTAAACGCTGCGAGACTGGCGCCCACTTATACGACCCAGGGAGGAAGCTCAGACAACCATTTTCAAGGGTTGCGTCCTCAAGAGCATACCAAAAGCCCACTGCGGAAGGGGGATCCGTATACAGAAATGTCGAGTCCTGATGGGGCGGAACAGCACCCCCAATCTCAGGCTGCTTGCAAATAACCATACTTTGCAAACATTGTGGATCTTTGAACCCCAGCCCCTTCGCAATCTCGGCTGGCCGTGCTGGTTCGGTGCTGGCAGTGTCGATGAGTCGAGCGAACGGTGGGGAAAGTGCATGGAGATAGTGCCCAATCTTGTTCACCGCACGAGTTTTGGGCTTGGTCAGCTTGCCGTCGGCATCGAATGCATCCTCCTCGAAAAAGAAGCGGATCTTGTCGCCCGAAGTAAGAAAATAGTCGTCGCCGACGTGCTCGGACTTTTCTCCGGTCGAGAAGCGCGTCATTGGGTGGTCGTCGAGGGGGAAGTTTTCGAGGAGAGACTGTGTTTCCTCGAGCAGAGAAGCTACTGTCGAGGGATGCAAAGCGTCGGGGATAATCAAATAGCCGTCTTTGTGGAAAGTCGCGATTTGATCCGGCGTGAGGCCGCCTGACGCTGAGACGGAAGCCATGGCGATTGCCCTCCCTTGTGAAGCACCTCGAAACTTAGCTGAAAAGTAGCGAGGAGAAAAGTCAGGAAATGGCAATCGATAATCCAACGAGGAAAAACCGATGAAAAAGAGCGATGCGGACGTCACCTATGCAGCTTGCCTCGAGGTGAGCTGATCCCGCTATGCAACACAGAACGTGGAAAGGGTGTGGCCCGCTCGCTTTCTAGCGGGAAACACAGCGTTGAATGGGAAATGTGCCAAAAGTTTCCAAGTGGGCGCCTTCTCCTCTGTTTCTGCCTTGAAAGGTAATCCTCGAACGAGGGAACGGGTACGTACCTTTGAACGACTCGAACGCGGGGCACTCAAAGAGGGTCCTTATCTTATCGAGCATTGAGGAAGGTGGGGTAGCAATAACGGGAAATTTTTTGACGCGAAAGATTTTTTTTTCTATTATTTTTTTTTTGTTGTTGTCCTCCCACTATAAATTTCAGGGTCGGGCATCAACACAACCCACAATCTTTCTTTTCTGTGGTAAGGGCTTCTCTCCTTTCCAACTGCGCTTTGGTTCAACTCTCAGTTCATCCCTTTATACCCCAAAGCGCACAGAAGTCTCATTTTCAAGATGGACAAGGCCAAGCTCATCGAGCTGCTCGAGGCCAGCCAGATCCGTAAGTCCCGTCCCTGCCTCGCCGTTCCCCGGGAACGAGCCGTCCATCCATCCTCCCCGCTTTGCATTTGCATATTTGTGCAGCAACTGACTCGTGCCCTCTAGCTGACACTCAAAGTGTCAAGGCGGTCACGGCCGAGCTTCAGAAGAACTACTTTTCCCAGCCCCAGTCCCTCCTCCTCTTAACCGAGGTCGCCATCACCCATGACAATGGAGGAATCCGACAGCTCGCCGCCGTCCAAGCGGTTCGTATCAGCGAGAAGCACTGGCCCAAGATCCCCGAGGAACAGAAGGCCCTTGCTAGGCAGCATATCCTTGAAGGCATCTTGAAGGAGCCCTCTGCCGGTGCCCGCCGCTCCCTCTCTCGCCTGATTGCCAACGTGGTCACTCTCGATCTCGAGGATGGCCAAGGCCAGGATGTCATTCGAGAAATCATCGCTCTCAACACTAAGGACGACGTCCGCTCGCGAGAGATCGGATCGTACCTCGTCTACTGTCTCCTGGACACCGACCCGATCCGCTTCACCGACCACATCACCCAGCTCTTCCAACTCTTCAGCCAGACCATCAATGATGCCCAGAGCAAGGATGTCTGCGTCAATACCATCAGGTCTATCGGTGCTCTTCTCATCGTTATCGAGCCCGAGGAGGACGAGGGTTCTGTCAACGCCATCCAGAATCTCTTCCCTGCTATGGTGGTTGTTCTCAAGGATGCGATCGAAAGCGAGAACTCCGACCACTACGGTGACATCTTCGAGGTTCTCCAGTCCTTCCTTGCCTACGACCCGGCTCTTCTCAACAAGCACCTCAAGGAGCTTGTTGAGTTCATGATGGAGATTGCTTCCAACACACAGGTTGAGGAGGACGCCCGATGCCAAGCGATTGCCTTCCTTAGCCAGTGCGTGCACGCCCGCCGCATGAAGCTCCAGGGTATGAAGGATATTGGTGCCAAGCTCATGACCACCAGTTTGAAGATCGTCACTGAGGTGGACGACGAGCTCCTCGACGACGATATGGATGAGTTGACGCCGGTCAGGACAGCGCTCGCCTTGATCGACCAGCTTTCCACCGACCTCCCCCCTCGCCAGGTCATCAACCCTCTCCTCGACGACTTCCCCAAGCTTGCCGCTCATGAAAATCCCGGCTTCCGGAAGGCCGCCATCCTGGCTCTTGGTAATGCCGCCGAGGGCTCTCCCGATTTCATTTCGACCCAACTGGCTCGTCTCTTGCCCATCATCGTCGCTCTCCTCAATGATGCTGATGAGGGTGTGCGCCATGCCGCTCTCATTGGGTTGATTCAGCTTGCCGACGAGATGGCCGAGGAGTTCGACCCTCAGCTCGCCGAGATTTTCGAGGCCCTCCTTAAGAACCTCCAGGCTTCTACCCAGGAGAACAACAAGAAGAATGTCAGCATCATCCGTGCCGTATGCGGTGCTCTGAACGCCCTGGGAGTTGGAACCCTAGACAAGGATATTACCAAGACCTACAGCCAGAAGCTCCTTTCTCCCTTGGGCCAGCTTCTCTCCCACGAGGACCTTGGTGTTAAGGCCGCCGCCGCTGGTGCCATTGGTGCCATCGCTGCTTCTCTGGGCGAGAACTTTACCCCCTACTTCAAAGATGTGCTCACTGCTCTGGCTCCATACGTGAACCTCAAGGAGGGAGAGGAGGCATTGGCCCTTCGCTCTGCCGTCTGCGACTCCATGGGATCTATCGCCCACGCTGTCGGTGCCGAGCTCTTCCAGCCCTATGTCCTTGACCTCATGAAGGCCAGCGAGGAGGCTCTCAGCATCGACAACGCCCGTCTCAAGGAGACCAGCTTCCTCCTTTGGGGAGAGTTGTCGAAGCTTTACGGCGACCAGTTCAAGCAGTTCCTGCCCGGTGTTTTCAAGGGTCTTTTGGACACTCTTGAGCTCGAGGAGGAGGAGATCTCCCTTGACGGCATCGTCGAGGGCGCCTCTGAGGGAGATGTCCTTGTCGTTGGGGGGAAGAAAATCAGGATCAAGCACGGCGATGAAGAGCCCGATGATGACAACATTGTCAACATGGATGACGATGATGACTGGAATGACATTGATGATTTCACCGGCGCCACTGCCATTGCGTTGCAGCAGGAAGTGGCCATCGAGGTCCTCGGAGATGTCATCTCTGAATCGTGCAGTCTCGAAGAAATCAAGACCTACCTCGAGCCTACTCTCGAGAAGCTCATGCCCCTCGCCGATCACTCCTTTGAGGGCTGCAGGAAGTCTGCTCTCTCTACGCTCTGGAGGGCCTACGCTCGTGTCTGGAAGCTCCTGGAGAAGCAGCCCTGGAAGCCCGGCTTCCCCAAGGACAACTCCATGCCTGATCCTGCCCTCGCCCATATTGCTCAGCTTGTTTGCAAGGCCACCTTGTCTGGCTGGGCCGATGAGAGCGAACGGTATGTATACATCCATCCCACTTCGTCTATTTATCGTCTTCCATTTTCCTCTCCTCTTGTGGTCCTATATGATGAATAGCTTGCGTTATACCCAGCTCACGCAGACGCCTAATGGCGATGGTGAGAACGCGTCTAATCTACTTCTGACAATCGTGACCAATTTTTTTTCTTCTATCACTCCTTTGAGGTTTCTTAGCGTTGCCTGTGTGCATTGTGCTAACTTGAGCCATCAATCAGATCTGTTGTGACCGCCATCAACCAGTACTCCGCCGAGACTCTCAAGACCACTGGTCCTGCTATCTTGGCCGTGGAGGATCTCGAGAACCAGATGGTCACTGTCCTGGCATCGCTGCTTACTCGCACGCACCCCTGCCAGCAGGACTTTGGCGATGAGGAGGACCACAATGTCGAGGGCGGCACCTCCGAGTTAGACTGGCTAGCCATCGACACTGCCATGGATGTCGTCATTGGCATGGCCCAGGCTATGGGCCCCGCCTTTGTCAAGCACTGGGAGGTGTTCCAGAAGCCCATCATCAAGTTCGCCAGCTCCCAGGAGGATCTCGAGAGGTCAACGGCTACCGGCACCATTGCCGAAGTGATCAGGTACCTCGGCGGTGCCGTCACCCCGTATACTGAATCTCTTGCTAAGATTCTCCTTCACCGTCTTTCCGACAACGACCCCCTTACCAAGTCCAATGCCGCTTACGCGATCGGACAACTCATCCTCAACTCTGAGAACAACAACGTCCTTGGACTCTACGAGGAAGTTGTCACTAAGCTCGAGCCCGCCCTTGCCGTCACGGATTCGCGCATGCAGGACAACATCTGCGGTTGCTTCTCTCGCATGATGATACGCAACCCTGAGCCCCCGATCATCGCCAAGCTGCTTCCCGAGGTCGTCAACGTCCTTCCCTTGAAGGAGGACTACGAGGAGAACGCTCCCATCTTTCAGTGCATCTTCAAGCTCTGTAAGTCACTTATCTCCCATTTTTTCGACCCCTTCGTTACTTGCACCCTGATATACTAATTCTTCTCGCCACAGATGACGTGTCCAACCCTACTGTCCAGGAGCTGACTCCTCGCCTCGTCCCTATCTTTAAGGCTGTCCTCGGTGAGCCCGAGGCCCAGCTTGACGACGAGACCCGCGAGATGGTCAAGAAGATTGCTCAGCTTCTCCACCAGGCCAAGCCGGAGTTGTTCCAGTAAATAGCAAGGGTGTCGAAGTGTGGGGGGATTCTGTCCCCCCGCGATTTATACATGATGGGAAATGTCTATATTTTCCTTCTCTGTCTATCGGACAGAGAAGTTTTTAATGAGGGGAGATGTTGGATTGAGAGCCTATCTATGGATGGGAAAACAAGATGATACCTCGGGGCTCCAATATGATGTAGAAAAACGGGTATATGGCTTTGGGTGCGGTAATGTTGGGGCCGCAGTTCGCCTTCGCAAGCAGAGCCAGGCCTCAGTGGCAGGATTTTCGATGAATTTAAAAAGAACAAAAAGGTGGATTACGTAGGTTTTTTATGAGAATGATCGGGAAGAGATGAAGGGAGGCTGGTTTCTCTTTTTCTCTTCTTTCCCTTTTTTTTATACACCCTTGACACGCTTTGATGAATGATGAGTGATTTTATACGTGATAAAGCAGTGTCGAGGATGGGCTTTCGTAGCGTCTTTCCATGAAACCGACGGTTCTTAGTATTATTATATACGAGGTATTCATTCATCTCGAGGAAAAGAGTTTGCGCATCTTCTCCATCATGCGCTTTCGGACCGACTTTTTCAGACCTTCGCTTCTGGACTGAAGTTCCAGATCTTCACTTCTAAACTGACTTCCCACATCTTCGCCTTCAGACCAACTTTCCGGGTCTTCGCTTTCGGACTGACTCTCTAGATCTTCGTTCTCTTCCATTTCCAGCTTCTGCCTCTCGAGGATAACAGTTGCTCGCCGTCTTCGGAACCAGACCCAGGCGTACCAAAGGAAGATGACGACGGCCGTAAGGGGGAAGGTGGTGGCTAAGTATGTGGTTGCTTGGCGATTAGCGTCGCCGTTGTAGGCGCCGTCTTCGAAGAATTTTGCAGAGAAGAGAGTCTAGATATGTGTTCCCCCACCCCTCGAAGTTAGCCATGCTTCGAGCGTGTTTGAAAAGAAGAAAAGCAAGGGAAGAAAAGGAGAAAAAAGGCATGTTCATTGAGGAATTCATACCGCCATAAAGGTTGCTGGCAAAAAAAGCATGGTGATCAACGTGATGGCGGTAACAGAGGTGGTGTCCTTCCAACTGGCCTCGGCAATCCGGCGCGATTCCTGGGCTATAGCCAGCGTGGAATCCTGATTCTTCTGCGTGACGACGTTTTGCAGACCTTGGATGACAACGTTGGCCTAATGATGCCAGGCCTTGGTGTACTGGCTAAGACTATCGGATCTGTACTCGGTATATCTGGACCATTCGTCAATCAAATGACGCACCCGCTGCAACTCGGGCGAGTCGAAGTAGCCCAGCCAATTCAGCTCCTCGTTCTCATCCCGGAGGTGCCTCAACATCCTGCTCAACCCCATGAAGACGCCATCATCCTGCGCGAGACCAACGCTGTAGGCCACGGCGTCGGATGTAAGTATTGACAGCTCGCGCGAAGGAATGAGCCTCGCATCCGGCCTCGTCAAATTGGTGTACTGGTGAAACCCCGCCTTGGCTAAAATGTTGTCGACGTCATGAGGCGTATTTTTCAGCTCCACGTTGTTGACTGCCCATGAAATAATGAGTAGAATGGCCGAAAGCGGGTGTTGGAACATGAGCGGTTCTCTAAATGCGCGGTCGTGATTATCTTTGGTAGCTGTCACCATGTATTCCATGATCGCCATGGAGGCGACGGAGGTGGAGCTGAAGGTTCTAAGTGCTAGGACGGTGGTCTTAGACTGGGGGAAATAGGATGATGTTATGAAGGGGAGCCACATCTCGATGTCCATGTCGTAGACGAGTCTTCGCAACGGACGGGAGTCGGCGTCTGGTCTTGCGTTGCCGTTGCTACCCTCCGGTTTTGCCCCGTCCATTGCTGTAGTTTGCGAAGGCCATCGATAGCTAGAGAAAGTAGTGAAGCCAACCCGGTGCCCCTCCGGATCGCGAACCGGGTGGCCTCGTAGGCAAATCTGTTCGAAACCATCATTTTCGCTGGAATTAAACTTCCGTGGGTGGAATGCAAGGAAGTGAAGGCTCCCACGCCTGTCCGGCTTGGGCACCTCCGCCGCGGCGGTCGTCTCGTCGAACCATTGTCCCGCCTCATCTATCGACGTCAGAAACTGGTATTCAATCGTGGGCGGGTCGAGACCGTTTTCGGCGGGCTTCAGGAGAAGAGCCGTGAAGTCCGTCTTCATTAGGATTTCTTGCCGGAGGACGGCATCGGCGGGTAGGGGTAGCCATTTTGATTGACAGCTTGGGTTCGTATCTTCTTGGACGTCGTCGTTGGTTGTGAGCGCCTCGCCGTTACTTCCTGTCGTCCGGTCGCTAATACTCCCCTCCGTTCTGCCGCCCATCATCGCCCTGTCGCTGATGCTCATCGTCGGGTCGCTCATAGCAAGCTTTACTCGCTAGGGGATCGTGAGAAGCGAAATGGGCACTTTCAAGCAAACACTCTTCTTTTGGGGGGGGGGGGGTTCGTTCGTCGGACAGGTCATCCATTTATTCCGCAGAACCGGCGAGCCACCCGACTTTATAACTCGGGCACATCCAATTGAAGTCGTGCCAGGAAGGAGCAAAAATCATGACACCTCAGCCCAGCCTGACCAGGGCTCAGCTGCTGCATGCACTCCGCCGCTCTGGCTCTGTCGGAGGCGACGGCCAGGCTATGGTCAAAGGCCAGCCTGGCCAGCAGGATTGGAGAGGATAGTGGTCATAGAAAGAAGGCGATTCGCCAAAATTAGGGCGAAGGTGAGTGATGATAATAGGACCCTGCATTTTTACACTTGCGTTTCGATGACGCATGCTAGTGTTCTCAGGGGATGGTTATCCTCCACCAGGCTGCGTCCTTCATATATTCGATCACTTCGTCAAGTGGGATCGTAGGCCTTGGGTTGAGAGAGAGAAACTTGATATTTCAGCACCATACAAAGCAATAAACCACCAATTTTACGATTCCCTGGAATCATGATACAAATGTACACTTCCCGTCCTTACCGCCCATAGTCGTAAAGCCCAAAATCCGAAACGCCGGCCCTACAACCACTCAATACTTTGTAAGTAATATCCCCCTAGATAAAATGGCCACGAAGAGGCCAAAGAAAAGAAAAGAAACTTCGGGAAAGAATAATGGCTTTTAATCAGTCGCCACGGGATCCTCCAGGAAATCGTAGCCACCCTCTGGAGGCAAGAGGTAGTGGGACGCCGTAAGCGTGGCGGCGCAAGCGATGGAGACGCTGGCGCTGATGATGCAAAGGAGCCAAGAAGTGTCGAGAGACCAGCCGGGGATGAGGAACTGCTCGTCGTTGTCGTATGCATAGGACTGAGAAACATGATGTCAGAACATATTCGGTCTTCCCCTTGTATAATGGACATGGCGCGATGATTCGTTTGAAAAGAAGAAAAGGAGGTACGAAGACTCACCACTATGCCGATAATGGCATACTCAATAACAGCAACACAAGTCAAAAATCCCGCCAACACCTTCCACCCAAACTCCCTCCTCTGCTTCCCGCCGCCGATGAGGAAAATGTACACGACCACCATGACGAGGTGCAGCGCCACGGCAAGGTTCGCCAGGAAACCGGCCGATCGCCAGAGGTGACAAAAGCGGGCGTTGTCGGAGGCGGAGGGGTCGCACTGCTCCTCGGTCGGGAAAGTTTGGCAGGGCGGGTCGAGGAGGTTGGAGCAGCTTTGGTGGAGGCCGATTGTTTGGAGGATGTGGTCGCCTTTGGGTGTGGTGACGGAGTAGTAGACCCATCGGGGGAGGATTATGGAGGTGATGGTCATGATCGCGGCTATTGAGTTTATTACGGGTTAGCATCGTCGGGGTTGCTGCGTGTAGAGAGGAGGAGGATGCCGGGAGGCGATGACGTAGGTAGAGAGGGGTGGGGGAACGGACCTGCGATCGAGAAGACCAAGAGGCCTACGTAAACGCTGACTCTTGTCATTGTGGATTGTGTTTATGTTTTCTAATTCTTGGGACCTTGTTCTGGTTCTCTCGCGGGTTCTTGGGGCCGGTGTCCCCGTGTCGTCAACTCGTGTTGGGACGGGCGATCGGTCAGTCGGGGGTTGTGGAACGTTCGCAAATGACAGATAGGCGAAATAGCAGCAGGCCAAGTACAGCACAACCAGTCCAGCGGGTGTGGATTAACGAAGCACGCCGCAGGATTTCGATTTATTTCGATTTTCGGTTCCGTCGAACAAAGAGCGTAGAGGACGTATGGATCGCGAGGTGTATTGTATTGTCGGGCTTGTCGGCGGGTGCTTCTGGCGGATTTAAGTTGTTGCCTGATGTGAGGTGACGTCGGGGTGGAATTGATGAAACGGGCTTGTGTCCAGTGACGTGAGTGGTTGATTCAACGCCTCAATGTGCTGTTTCTGCGGCATTGGACGGACTTGGATCACGCCGCCCCGGGCCTGACCAACTTGAAGTCTGAATTGAGGTTCATTCGATGGGCATAATCGACCATGCTCATTTTCGATCCCTAGCAGCAGCAGGAGGAGCACCGAGTATTAATAGTTTGCATATCCAATGTTCCTCCCTCTCGCAACCCATGCAGTTCCACATTGATAGGCTCAACCACAAAACGTTGTCACACAGCAGTAAGCAAGAAATCCGTTGATGCAACGACTCACGGAAACGGCCAATGATCGACATCAATACAATCGCTATCAAGTTACGTTCTGCTAAATCCAACCGGACCTGCGACTCTCCGATAGCTTCCCTGTGAAGGTTATAGGGAGGCACAAGCGTCTATTGTGCATTTCGAGATTTCCCGTTGCTTGCTCTGGAGATCCGAGTTCTAAGCTCTTCTTTTCCTTGCGAAATAGAATAGGGAAATGCTGCCCGTCATGACACCTCGCTGGAAGGCTCCAAACCCGACTCAGCATGTCTTCTCCGCAGACTGATAACATAACCAATATCTCTGCAATCATTTATTGTAATAACACAGCCCATTTAGACGAACCAGGTATTGATCCAATCGTAGCCTAATTTACTATCCTGACCCTCCGCTTCTTCACCCACCCCGCCATAAGAGCTACACCGGGTCCACTCATCGAAGCAAATCAAGCTTCGATTGCATTTACATGCTCTCTTTATAAGGGAAGGAGATTCTATTTTCCCGATTCTGCCTGATGCCCGTCGATGTATCCATATGGGATGGTTCCTTCACATGTAGCTCGGAGCTACACTAGTAGTCTTGTCATGGGGAAGGCGCAATTGCCCCGCACTACGTAACTGCAACTGCATCGCGGAATTAACGAATTAACTACCGCCTCTCTCCAACAACTCAATCCCGTCTCCGCGGACTCATCAAGCCTCCTCCTCGCCCTCCTCCTCCCGAAGCTCCCCCAATGCTCACGAGCACCCCATCCCCCACCGAATAATGCCCCCAACCCTCCGCCTATTCACCTCCATCCTCACCAAACCACTCTCATCCCCCACAACAACCCGCCTCCTAACC
>SJVG01000803.1:0-17585 GCA_034774675.1 Scedosporium minutisporum
CCTCCCGTCCCGCCTCCCGCCGACTCGAACATCTCTTCCACCGCGACACCAAAGAGACCAACGACAGCCCCCAAACCTATAATCGACATCCGCCACATCCGCGAAAACCCCGAACTCTACGCCCAAAACTGCATAGAACGAAACTACGCCCGCCAAAGCACCTACCCCTTCCAGATCCGCTCCCTCTTCGAGCAATGGAAGCGCCTACAGACGGACTCGCGCCTGCTCCGCGAGGAAGCCAACGCCGCGAAGAAGGCCCTGCAGGGGATCAGGGCGGCGGCGGGCAAGACGGTCGATCACGGGCACGGCGAGGGCGGGCAGGAGAACGTGGCCGTCGTGGATAGGGAAAAGGTGTTAAGGAGGGCGAGGGAGTTGAAGGGGGAGTTGCAGGGGGTGGAAGAGGCTGAGGCTGGGTTGGTGGAGGAGATGCAGGGGCTTGCGGAGGCGATACCGAATCTTACGAGTGATGATACGCCGAGGGGCGATGAGCCGCTGCTGTTGAGTTACATCAACGAGGCGCCTGCCGGGTTCGGCAGGACGGAACCGGGAAAGTCGCACGTCGACATCGGCACGGAGCTGGGTATTTTAGATTTCGCCGCCGCTGCTAACGCCTCGGGTTGGGGGTGGTATTACCTCGTCGACGGCGCCGCGCAGCTCGAGCACGCGTTGACGCAGTACGCACTCGCGGTGGCAACGCGCCACGGGTGGCGCCAGGTTTCGCCCCCGACGATGGTCTACAGCTACGTTGCCGACGCATGCGGGTTCCAGCCGCGCGACCAGAACGGCGAGCAGCAGATCTACGCTATTGCGCGCGACGCCTCGGATATGCAGCGCGGGCGCCCCGAGCTCTGTCTCACGGGTACGTCGGAGATTGCCCTCGCGGGCATGAAGGCCGACATGAACCTCGCCGCGGAGTCGTTACCTCTCCGCCGCGTCGCAGCGTCGCGGTGCTACCGCGCTGAGGCGGGCTCGCGCGGTCTCGACACAAAGGGCCTCTACCGCGTGCACGAATTCACGAAAGTCGAACTCTTCGCGTGGACTAACCCGGAGCAAGAAGCCACCGAACAAGTCTTTGACGAAATCCTCGACATCCAAACAGAAATCCTCAGCTCCCTCGGCCTCTACTGCCGCGTCCTCGAAATGCCCTCCACGGATCTCGGCGCCTCTGCCACGCGGAAATGCGACATCGAGGCTTACTTCCCCAGTAGGGTCCAGAGGGACGCTGGCTGGGGAGAGGTCACCTCCGCTAGCATCTGCACGGATTATCAGACCAGACGCCTCGGGACGCGGCTGCGCTCGGCGGACGCTGGGGGCAGGATTGGTGGGTTTCCTTGGACTGTGAATGGGACGGCGTTGGCTGTGCCGAGGGTTGTGGCTGCGTTGTTGGAGAATGGGTGGGATGAGGCAACGGGGAGCGTGCGTATTCCGGAGTGTTTGAGGCCTTGGATGGATGGGAAGGAGAGGATCGAAAAGGTTGAGGAGTGAGAGATGCGTTGGATAGAGTTCTAGAAAACTCGTGTATCATACAATGTCCTTGTTAAAAATGTAGAAACAGTTTTGTATACATCACTTGTGTCAATAGACTCTCATCATCGTCATCATCACCTCGGGATGCTTACTACATGCACTGAAAGGAGTATTGGAGAAGTTTTATCAATCTTGCTATCAAAACAAAGTGTCTCCTCCCAACTAAAAGTAGAAAAGAGAAAGAAAGAAAAAGGCTACTCTCATAAAACAAACCAGCTAAATTGTCCAGACTACCCCAACATACCATATAACATATCGTAATCGTCACAATAAAAAGGTGCCTCCTACTCTTTTTCGGCTTCCCAAACGAAAAACCAACTCCAACAGCTCAAGAACCCCTTCTCGATCCCCGAGACAAAAGAGAGAAGAAGAAGAAGAAGAAGAGTATAGGTAAGAGACGGAGGGAGAGGAATACAAAAGACCCAGCTAAATACAACATCATCCCCCGCTCACTCACTCACTCATCCACTCATCACCGCTGATGAAGCACAAGCTCATTCCCAGCAACTGGCATATCCGATAACGTCGATCCCACCGCGCTCTCCGTCCACTCGCTCCGCGAATCGTAGTCTTCGCTATCATACGACTCGTCGTCCGAGTAATCTTCTGTGCCTATGGCGCTCGAGATTATCGTCGTGCCACGGCTGCTCCTCCTCAGCGTCCCCGCGTCGCTCACTTCCCCGTCGTCATCCACACCATCACTATGGCCATCTACTTCTTCATCGTCAAGGTGCTCCATCTCCTCCTCATAATCATCACCGCCGTTGAGGGTGCTACCCGTCGACAGAGCTGATTCGGTCGGCAGAGGGATGTTCCGCCTCCTCACAACGAGTTCACCTCCGTGGGGGACGACGTCGTCATCTTCACCTTCTTCGTCTCCCTCCTTGACCGGCTCGACGACGTTCTCCTTGTCGAGGTCGCCATACTTCTTCTTGGCGAGGGAGCCACCCCAGCTAGTCTTCCTCAAGGCACCAGCGCGTCCTACGCCGGAAGGAGCCTTCACGCTATGGCTGCGTTTGAAACCTCCAGCGGGAACATTGTGCGTAATCTGACTCAGAGAAACGATGCGCCTCGATGCGCCCGCCGGGTTGGGAACGAGGTTCCTCTTCGACGAAAGTGCAATGTTGACGGTCGATTTCACGGAGCGGCGGTCAGACTTCTCTTTGGCCCCCTTTTCCGCGGCCTCGTCGCCCTTGACCCTGACGCGCTTGCGGCTCATGGCATCGCTGCTCTTACTCGCCTTGGACATGAGAAGCACCCGGGAGTGATTCATGACGCCTTCAAGGATCCTGCGCTCGAGACCCTCGGCACGCTCTTCCATCTCATTGAGCTCCTCCTTGCGCAGTCTAAGCGCCGTCTCGAGAGACGACACATCAGCCGTGAGTCTCGTCTTCTGCCTGGTGAGGATCTCCTGTTCAGCTTTGAGTCCGAACACGCTTTGCCTGAGACGCTCCTCCTCGGCGCGCAAGTCAGCGAGGGAAGCCTCGACCTGCTGCTTCTCCGTAGTCTTGCGCTCGAGGGCAACTGTAGTCTCCTGGAGCGTCTTCTCGCGATCCTCGTGCTCATCAGCAATGCGCTGCGTCTGAGCCGCAAGGAACTCCGAGATGCCGGCCGCCGTCTTGATGACCTCGCCGTGAATCTTGTCTAGCGTGTCAAGCTGGGCATAAGCCTTGCCGGCCGCATGCGTGTGGTCGACAATCTTGTCAAGCTTCTCCTGGACGAAAATGTCGTCGTACCTCTCCGTAATGATCCGGTCAAGCTTCTCTTGGATAGTAGTATCGTCGTACTCCTTGTCCATTAGTTTGTTGAGCTTGTCTTGGATAGTAGTGTCATCGTATTCCTTATCCATGAGCTTGTCGAGTTTCTCCTGAACAGTAGTATCGTCGTATCCCTTCTCCATGAGTCTGTCCAGCTTCTCGTGGAGAGCACCGTCATCGTACTCCTTGTCCATAAGTTGGTCAAGCTTATCCTGGACAAGAATATCGTCGTACCTCTCCGCAATAATCCTGTCCAGCTTCTCCTGCATGGTACTGTCGTCATACTCCTTGTCCATGAGCTTGTCGAGCTTCTCCTGGACAGTACTATCATCATACTCCTTCTCCATAAGCTTGTCAATCTTCTCATGGAGAGCGCTGTCATCGTACTCCTTGTCCATGAGCTTATTGAGCTTCTCTTGGAGAACACTGTCGTCGTACTCCTTCTTTAAGAGCTTATCGATCTTCTCCTGGAGAGAAGTGTCGTCATACTTGCCCTCGATGAGCCTGTCGAGTTTCTCCTGGACAGGGGCATCATCATACTTCTCAACCTCGGGCAGCATGAGTGGCTCGGGTTTGGCCTCCTCAATCTTATCCTGGATGTCCGTCGTGGCGGTCTTGGCATAGTCGTAATGCTGGCCGACAAGCGTGAGAATATCGTTGACCGCCTCGAGAATCTTGGGCTGCATCTCCTGGACGGGGCCGTGAAGGGTTTCGACGGCCGCGATGGCCTGCTTGACCTGGTCGCGTGTCTGCTCGTGCTCCGCCTTGTCATCGCTGTTCTTCTCATCCGCTCGTGTGACGAGGTCCTCGACGCGGTTGAAGACGGTCTTGGACGCCTCCTCCATCTTCTCCAGAGATTCCGTGACGGTCGAGCCAAGGGTGTCAATGAGAATCTTGAGTTCCTCGGCAACCGCCTTGGTGCTGGCGACAGCGGCCTCAGTCTCCTCGTCCCTCGCCTCGCCGGCCTTGGCCCGCTCCTCCATGGCGACCTGGAACTCGTCATACTTGGCCATGAGCTCGTCGACTCGCTCGTCAATCTTGGAGCTCAGAGCCTCCGTCGTGGCTTGGAACTTTTCGTCGGCTTCAAGCTTGACGCCTACGACACCCGCGCGAGACTCCTCAAATTCAATCTTCATCGCCTCGAACATTTCCCGCAGGTCTTCGCTGACCGTTGCGTTATTATTGATGGTCTCGCCCATCCTTTCGAGCAACTTGCCGACGGTCTGCATACCGACAACGCCGTCTGCGAGTCGCGATTTCGTTATCTCCTGCAGCTCGGTGAGGAAAGTCTTCACCTCGTTGACGCGCTCGCCAACATCAACTACCTCAGCCTGGCGCTCTTCCATAGCCTTAATTTGGGCTTCGCTCAGGGCATCGACGCGGTCCTTGAGGTCGGTGACGAGAGTGGTGAATTCTTCTTTCGAGGGAAGTGCAGAGAGCCCGCTGCTTGAGATTTCGGTCACAAGATTCTTGACGTCCATGCAAACGGCTTCGACGGCCTCGATGTCGGTGCGAGTAACCCTCTCCGGGTTCTCAAGTTCCTTGTTGGCTCGCTCCTTCATCTCGTCGTAAGAAGCAGCGACATGGCTAATGAGCGACTCAAGCATTGTAACATCTTCACGGCGTGAGATGTTCTCCATCTGAGTGGTGATCGAGCTGAGAGTCTCACGGGTCTCGAGGATGAGGGTCTCAAGTCCGTCAATATGCTCCTTGCGGACGGCGGTCTCACCATCGATCATGTCGTCGAGACGGGCCTTGGTGTTCCTCAGGATAGTCTCGATGGCCTCGACATCCTCTTTAAGGTTGGTATCGGGCTCCTCAGATTTGGCCTCAGTGTTGTCGTTTTCTTCTTCTTTGCTGTGCAGGCCCTCGATGGCTTCTTTGACTTGGCTGATCATCTCTTCTATCCGGTGGAAGTCCTCCCTTGACGCCGTCTCTGGAGGGGGCGCGGCGTCCATAGCCTCCACTTTGCTGCCTAGCTGCGTCATAAGAACCTCCAGGTTCTTGATATCGTCATGCTTGAGTACGTCGACGGGTGCTGGTACAATAGCATTGTCGGTGATTTGGGCCAGGGCACGGTCGTTCTGGCCATCGCGGATGCCGTCAATGTCAGATCGAACGACATCAATGTTGGATCGAACGCCGTCAAGGCCGGTCTTGAGTGCGTCTAGAATCTCATCGTTGGCGGTCAGGTCAGGTGGTTTGTTGGCGAGCTTCTCGAAGCGGATGTGAAGTTCGGATAGACCCTCGTGAATGGCGTCAAGAACTTCCGAAGTTCCAGGCAAGGGTCGCTGAAGCTCTGACCGGATTCTGTCGATGCCATCCTTGATGGAATCGAGGGACTGCTTTGACGGATTCTGCTGCGTCGTGAAAGGTACAAGAGACATGTTGACGGCATCGCGGAGCCCCTCAATCTGGCCCGACAAGATATGAGAGACTTCATCCCTCAGGACCTCCAGCCTCTTGAGCAGAAGCTCCGTCGCGTCTGGTTTACCCGAAAGGCCGCTAACACGGCTGATGAAAACCTCCATATCATGGCGTATCTTCTCAAATCCGTCCTTGGTCGCGTCGAGAACCTGCTCGGTATCACGCCCGTTGGCAGCAACGTTCTCTTTGGCCTCGTCGGAAACAGCGCGAAACTCGCGCCTCATAAGCTCGATAATCTCGCTAAGCTTGGCCGTGATATAGTCGTTGCTCTCGCCAGGTATCGTGAGGGCCTGAGAGGTTGGTGGCATAGGGAATTCAAACCCGTGAAGACCTTCCTTGACAGCCTGGACCATGTCATCGCGTGACAAGTCATTTCCAAGAGCCGAGGGCGCGACAGGGAACTCAAACTCCTCAAGACACTCTCTAACGGCGTCGAGGATCTCGTCGCGAGAGAGGGTGGCGGGTGTCTCCATGCGCGGCGGGACGAAGTGCTTAAGACCCTCCACGACGGCGCGGAACACCTCTTCCCGTGTGGCGCCGACAGGCTTATCCTCTCGGGGCGCGTGGCTCTGGAGACCCTCCTTGAGACAGGCGAGAATCTCGTCCCTCTCCAAACCGAACTGCTGGACTTCAATTTCGGGCTTGTAATTCTCCCAAGCCTCGCGCACGGCTTCGACGACGTCGTCCCGAGTTGGAGGCTGCTCTTTTCCAGCCTGCGAATCCTTGAGAGCCGCTCGCATGGCATTGTAAATTTCCTGGTAGTCGACGGCATTGGACGCAGCCGAAGCAGCTGACTGTCTGCGGTGTTCCCGTAGGAGGTTGTCCATATGGTCCTTGAGCTCGTCGAGCCCCTCATTGATGATGCGCTTCATTTCATTTCTCTGCTCTGCCGCGCTCTCGGCCGAACTGCTATCTTCATCCTTGGCGACGACCTCATCAAGTCGACGCCGCAGCTCCCGACCCATGCCTAAAACTTCACCTCGGAGTTCGCGCACAAGAGCCTTAACTTCGGCAGTTAGCCCTCCGCCTTGTGAAACGCTGTCCTTAACGGCCCTGATAATCTTCAAAATGTCCTCATTAACGAGGTCATTAGCTGGAGCCTTGGCAGTGGCCTCTCTGGGATGTGGGACCGTGCCACCCCGGCTCATGCTATCGAACGACATGGACCTAGAAGACTCGCCATTCTGCTCGAAGTTGACAGTTCGGAGCCTCGGCTTGTCGGGACCTCCGTTATTGCTGTTTACCGGGGGAATCAAGACCTGCTCTGAGTCCTTAATCAATTGCATCAACTCCTCGACCTTGGTCGCCGAAGCCATGCCAGACAGCTTCTCGGCAACTTCAGTGAGCCGAGCAACGAGCAAGTCTTGACCCTCGCGGGTGCCCATATCTCGGATAATTTTCTCAAGTAGCGCAATGGTGGCCGGCGCATCCGCTGCGGAGCACGGCGGGCTACCGACGGACTCGCGGTCGATAGATGTCGCAAAGCTATTAGGGGAAGGAATGCGTGGCAAGGAGAACGGCCGGCCAACGGTGCGGAGGGAAGACGGGGGAGAAGTGGCATTATGGTTGTGCTTGGTATCAATGAACAGGCCCGAGTAAAACGGATCCCTGGAGGAGGAGGAAGAGGAGGCGGGCTTGACTGGGTCATTGAGATTCCCAATCAAGTCTCGAAGGGTTTTTCGAATATCCTCATCCCGAGAGCTAGTTACCTGCTTCAGACTCATGAGGTCAGTCGCATTATCCCGGCTCCTGCGACTGAGAGCAGACATCTCCTTTTGAAGGGATGTGGCGATATTTGTGAGGGTTATTATCTGGTTAGACAGCGCCGCTCCATCGAAACTTAGAGTCCCCTTCGGTACAGCCGTGGAGTTGTTTGTTACGTTGGACAATGGCGTCTCGACTTCCCTGGGAGCAGCTGGAGTTTGCTGTGGTGGCATGCTCGTTGGGCTTTGCGTCGTGCTCGGTGTTTGCATGTTGTGCAGGGCTTGCATCGTGGCCGACTGCGGAGGCGTGTTCTCACCAAGGATGCTCTGGTGATGACGGCGAATAGCAGTTGGCCTAACAATTGGCGTCAAGCTGGGACCCGGCACTGGGGTCGACATCCTGTGCTCGCTCATCTTGTCGGGGGACATCGAAAATGAGTCTCGATGTCGAATTGGCGTCGATGGTCTGGTCGATTTGTCTGGGAAGAGGGGAGAGGAGGGGATTCCTTCGATGAGAAAGCCGCGGTCTCGTACGGCGCTGGGTTGGAGGGATTGCATTCGTCGATGAGGTGTTGAGCGAGGTAGTGGACGCTCTGGCGAGACCTCGCTAAGCCGTTTCGACATTAGGGGGCTCGCCATGCTTTCGCGGGCCTTTTCTGTCAAGGCAGCGTGTGCCGACTGAATAGCTGTGGATGTTCCAGGTCGAGACGTGCCGATGCTGGGAGACTGAGGGTTTAGAGGAAGGGGAGGAGGAGCCCGGTCGGGATCTGAGCTGTCCCACCTGTTGTTGTTCATAATGCGTCAGTCACAGAGGCAACCAGGTAAGTCGGGGGCCCGAATTGGGATCATAGGAAGCCTCTTCAGTCAACTTACATTGGGATAGTGAGAGCCTTTCCATGATCAGAGGAAGCCGAGTGTACGTGTCGTAAGCCTCTCGGCTCCATCGAGACATCTCTCTCGATAGGAGGCATTGTGATGGGTATCGTATGTGTAGCTAGCTACTCGAATTCGAATAAAATGCTGATTCAAAGAAGAAAAAAAAAACACAAAGAAGAAGATGCCGGAACCTTGCAAGGGTGCCAATGGCCCTTGATGGCAGAGGAAGGGAAATTGGAGAAGATTCACCACGGTAAAACGGGTGTGTTCGAACGTGCGCGGATCCAGACTTTGCGAGGGAGGGAATATAAAGTTGGCGAAGGGTATAAGACGAGGGGATGGAACTTATTATTGTTTTAGTGTGGTTTCTTCGCAGTCACCAAGGTTGGGTCTGGAATCTGCGCGACCCTGTCTGGTGGTGGTCGTGGTTGATGGGTTGGTTGATGTTCCATGTTGTGTGTTTGTTTCCAGCTCGGGGAGGCAGTGGTTGCCGCGACGACCAGGGACGCCACAGCGGTTATCATTGGGTACCCAACGTTGTACTTGTACACGACATGGCTCCTTCCCCTTCGTCCATCAATTTGATCATCATGAATGCCCCTTCCATCATTGAATGACGGTTAAACCTGGCTCTGCGGAGCAGTTCTGACGTGTTCCTGATCGACCGCCTCCTTTCGACGAATGTACAACTGTACAACTGATTGAGACCAAGTCCGACCACTCACGATGTTTGTTGTTTCCAATTCGGGAGATTCACTCCTGCCATCTTGAAATCGCACGAGTTGTCAATTGGTAACAACTGTGATGGACTTGTGTACTTGTGGATGAGTCCCAGCTCGAAATTAAAGCCAAGTCAAATATCATTGCCATGTCTCAAATGCTTTACATCGGCACCAATGTCCAATACGGCGTTGAACCAACTGATGTCTCGAGAGCTGAGATATTAATTAAGGGAAAAAAAAAGATTGGTCTATACAAGAACATGCAGAAATAACAGAAGCACATGAGCAACTGATTTCTCTACTACTACCCTCACCTCGCTCAGAAACACCCAATTTTACCCATTCCCGCCGCCCGTCTATCAAGAGTGAAACATAAATTCCACGCTCAAAAATCAGACATGTATATAGAGAGTTGGCGGTCCAAACTTTTGCGTCGTCCTGTCGTCTACTACATTAACCGTTCATATGGGCCGGGGAGAGAAAACACCCATCACACACACATGTCAGGCAGAAAACACTCCTCGAGGGACTCCTCCGGGTTAGATCAAACCACTACGCAATCACCTCTTCCGTACAATCTGCTCGTTTATTTCGCGAGAGCCTTGTCGAAAGCAGGGATGAGCGTTTGCGCGAGCCAGAAGGAGAACACGAGCTTTGGACCAGTCATGAGGAGCTTCGG
Organism: Scedosporium minutisporum; assembly: GCA_034774675.1. Lineage (NCBI taxonomy): Eukaryota > Fungi > Ascomycota > Sordariomycetes > Microascales > Microascaceae > Scedosporium > Scedosporium minutisporum. Next base: position 9,692 of record SJVG01000803.1, read on the forward strand.
ATAAAAGTTAGCATATTTCGGATCTTTGTTGTCCAGAAAGTATTCTGGATCCTGTGTATATCTAGTGTGGTATATTTCACGTACCTTGGGTACCAGACCCTTGAAGAAGCTGCTGAATCCTTCGTGCCTAGCCATGTTCGAGAGAATCCTGAAGCCGCTCTCGGGGTTATCGAAGTTCTTGTTCTGGATTCGGGTCTTGATAACGTCGAGAGGAGCGGAAACGACTAGCGAGGCAGAGGCACCGGCGATCGAAGCAATAAAGTTCTGGAACCAGGTGGCCGAGTTGTAATCCTGAAGATGGAAGAGGTATTCCTTGGTGAAAGCAGAACCGCCGAAGAGCTGCGGAAGGAGGAGTGGGTGCGGATGTTAGCTTAGGTTCTCAATGCCGGTTTTCGAGTTCCCCAACTCTCAACAAACATACCGCGAAGGATCCGGGAGCGTTTCGGGCCGCAGTCCATCCCCATCCTCGGTAGAGGCCAAAGCCTTCATCCTTGACAATCTTGAGTACACCTCGTCCCTTGAAAGCCTCGGGGTTTGTCTGTCGCTTGATCTTGAGCACGTCGAGCGGAAGCAGGACGATCTCGCCGATACCAATCAAACTATATGCCATCGCTGCCCGTTAGCCAGTGGTCTCATGCCTTCACCGAGAAATCTCCGATCCGCAAAATTCAGTAGTTTCTTTTTTCTTACCTTCCGGCCGTAGAGTGCATAATGGCCTTGCCAGTCTTCTTGCCAAAGGCCTGCTCAAAGTCCTTTCCATAGTGGGTGCCGAGGAAGTCTCGTGCGACGGGCTGACCGCCATACTTGTATATCCTTTGGAGGACCTGGAAGTCTCTCGGGTCAGAAAAAAACTGCTCATTGTCTCCTTTCGCATATCCTTCTTTATATAAGAAGAAGAGAATTGCACACCTTGTAACCCGCCGCGTAGCCAAGACCAGGGAAGAGAGAGAAGAACTTGGTGCCAACTCCCGCAGCGGCCTTCTCCTTGAAGATGACGGTATTTAATTGCGAAGCGCTGGTGATACGAGTCTGGTTGCTCATCAATCGCTTGGCAATAGTATCGACCTAAAGCGCAGGTGGTTAGTCCTACGTTGTCGCTGTGAAGGTTTCGTTTTCGCTTTGAAGAGTCATCGGACGAGTCATACAGGGTGGAAGAGCATAAGCTCTGCGATACCGGCGGAGCCTATAATACTCGATCGAGGTCAGTATTCGTCTCGCTGTCAATTGACTACCAAAATTCCGTACCGGAGCCCAGGAGACGGGCAACATTCGACTCCTTCTCTCGCGAGGACGACACGGGCGGAGACATTGTGGGCGCAAACTTGGCGAGGTTAACCTCAGCTCGTCCGATGTGATAGAGTGGGAGGTGGAGTGCCCGTGATGCCGAGAATCTGTGTTGCTGAAGCCCTTTTTTATAAACAGGACGAAACAAGCAAGGCAGATTCCTTTTTCCTCAGAGGTGAATAGAGTCGTATTATGATCGAGAGCAAGAAAGTCGGGAGAAGGCGGGGAGAGGAGAGAAAATCGGACTAGGAAGACTGGTAGTGCTATAATGCAATTGAAAGGGTCTGATCTGGGAAATTTTTTTTCGTAGCACTACGAAGTAGACACCAGTCGGCGCGATAAACTATTTTGGCTAGGCTATCGCCACCCCCTTATGAGCCAACCAGGGGGTTCTCCAAATCTCCAACATGGTATGGGTCGATAGAGCCGACGGCGGCCTGGCCAGATTTTCTGGAGAAGACCGATCTAGACCGAAGCAGTCTAAAGCCTCATCTACTTGTGTCAATTGATATTTGAAGTCTAACCTCACATCTATCGTCTGGTGTCGTAGTTCATGAGTGCGGTCTTCAAAATATCAATTGCGTTACTATATCTGATGCGCTCTCGATTTCATACAGCATCACTCGAGTCGCCTACATCAATTGTACGAAGTACAAGCAGCGACGTGTACGAGGTAATAATAGCGATCTTCCGAATAAAGATTGATGCATTGCCATAAGCTAGGTCAACCACAGCTTCTCGGTTATGTCACGGTAACCTCTGGGATTAGACTCGGGTGCCGAGGCAAGGAGTGGACGACTCCACAGCAAAGCTAATATTTAACGCTTATTCTCACTCAACCCCAACTTCCCCAAGTATGGCAGCCTTTGAAGACCTATGAACAGCAGATTGCTGGAACAGAAGAGCTGCAATGTCATAGCACGCGGTAGCCAGGCAGTCATTTCTGTTAGATTGATGTATGTTAAACAACTCAACTGCAATTCGACTGGCGAATCTTGGTAGGGAGATTAGCAGGGTGGTAGTAGGCATTGATCCCATCAATTATCGCCGCATACATCATCTCAGCCTTCTCTGAAGGACAATACAGAGGGCAATTAGTAAATGTAGCGTAGTGACCGACGTCAAGATCTTCTATTGAAGATCGCATACTCGCTTCCCCTGCTGCCCCTCAGTACTATCTACGCTATAGCTAGAAGGGGCGTGTGTTATCGGCATCGTCGTCACTCTTGTAATTACTTGGTAGTTGCAGCTACTTCGTAAGAGGCAACACTGAGTTGGGGAGGGCGAGCGGTGATGTCGGCGAGCCCTCGTGTATCTACATAGTAAACAGTAAACCCCGATTATTGGGTCGAATTTGATCAAATGTGATCGAACAACTTAGTCATCACTCACAACTTCATTGTTGCCATGTTCTTGTTCGACAAGTTGAGGTTTCGCAGAGACGAGGTGTTAGGCACAACAACAGTATTAAATCCCGCAACGCCGACTAGAACAGCAACGGGAAATCTTAAGGTCACGAAATGGGGTAAATCACATCAAACATCCTGCGATAACCCTGGGTCAGCCAGAAGACCAACGGCGGGCAGCATCCTTCGTCCATGAACGATCTACCACTCTTAAGCTGTAGGAGTTCCCCCTTCCCCTCCGCCCGAAGACACACACACACCGACGCACAGCACGGCATCCCTTCTTGAGCCCCCCGATAGCGGCGTCATTCCTATTGATCGATGTCCTTTGACTCGGTCTCGGCCCGTCACCCGCCAGTTCTAAGGGTGCTGTACACCACCTTAAGACCCCCTCACGCACGAGAACAACAGAAGCATAATTAGAAATCAGAGCTAGAACCAATAATGCAGCCAATCTGGCGAGATGCGACAACTTTGTCCTGCGCGTAAACCGAGAAATCATCTTATTCAACCCCTCAAGACATGTGTTTCGAGCTTGCAGTCCCGATCCAGAATGAGATAGTGAAGCTTGCCAAACGGAATTTTCTACATTCTCATCTTCGCAACTCATCCATCACCTCGGAAAATGCGGCCAGGTTTGAGTACCTTGATATTGAGTCAGTTCGAGTAAGCTCAGTAGTTCTTCCTCATGCCAATACTTTTCCGTCCTTCTACCTTATTCCTCGAGGGCGAATGGGATTTGGCGGAGGTAGGACTGACGCCACAATGAGGGGTTCATGCTGGCGTGGCCATGGTCATGGTCGCAGCCATGATTCCGTATTATTCGTAGCCTTGCCCATAGTTCGGCCGTGTAGTTCGCGGCCTATGACTGCCTGAGCCCAACATAACCAAGTATGGACTTGACAAATCATCGGGCAGCGGAAGACAAGGGCCTCGTATTATGCAGCTCGAAGTTTTTGGCAGATTTTTCTTTCCATGTTCATCGATGACCTTAAGTCAAAACTTCGGAGCTTATCTGCTATTTTGATGCTTTTATAAACTGTCGGGTGGTTCGCACATCCCATAACGACGTCAATGCCTGAGCCGGAAGGGCAGGCTGAGCCGCCCCGTCCCACGTCTAGGAAGGAAATCTACTCGGAAGACCAAGACCAGCAGCCCCCGAGTTGGAGCGACGACTCGGATTTAGAGGACGGAGACGATCAGAACAGGACCCCGAGACGGAAAACCGAGCGTCGTGTCTCCCGGCGTAATAGGAGATCGGGTAACGATGATCGCCCGGAGCCATGCGATAGCGGCGATGTGCCGTGTGAACCCAGAAGGGACCGCCGTCCATCTTTTAAGGCCTCAGGCGAGGCTGTCCCTTACAACCACCCGAATCCCTTCATACCGATGCACAGCACGTCGCCATATACCCGCCCGCCGCCCTTTTCGGGCCCATTTCCGCCGCTAGGCCCACATTATCCGACACACGCGCACGCGTATCCCCTGGCCGCATATCCCCCGGCCACGCAACCCACCGCTCTTCCTCAAGGCCAGTACTGCCCCCCGAATCATGTTAATCATGTTAACGACAACTACCGTCGGCCGACCTATGTCCTGCCCAATTCGTACGGCAACCCGTATTCACCAAACAACCGCCCTCCTCCCAACGCCAATTTCCAGCAACTCCCTTACGACCACAGGCCCCGTCTTCGGCCAGAGCGGCCTTCCAACCCCCCTCAAAAAGACAGCCGCGACAGTGTACAACGGATGAAGCGGGAGCTGAGATCGCTTCAGCAGAAGCAGAGAGAGCAGGAAGACGCCGAGAAAGAGCGGAAGGCCGAGGATAAGCGCCGACGTGAGCGCGAAACGAAGCTCGAGCTCAAAGTGCAGCATCTAAGGAATGCGCTTCGGCGCGAGAGAAGCAAGCCGGAAAACTGGCAGATTGAGCCCCGTAGGGAGCTCCTTCCCGAGTCCGGTATGAGGGGCCTAATAGAGCTCTTACTAAACCAACCATCGCAAGGGGGACGACTCGTTCCTGAACCCAGTACGAGAGACCTGGTAGAGCTCCTGCTGAACCAACAATCGCAGAGGACACAACTCCTACAATGTCTCCTCGACTATGGAGATGGTAGGCTGAAGAGTCAAGGCCAAGACAGGCGCCTTGATGACCTACTGCGTAGTGCTGACAGGCTGTCGGCAATGAATGCCTTCAGAAGCACGTCAAGAGAAGCCCATGTCTGCAACTCCAATCCAGAGTTGGAAAAGGAAAGGATAGAAGATGTGGTGAGAGATGTGCTTGGTCGTCTCATCCTGGACGGTGATGAGGAAGCGGCACGACTTCCTCTTCCGTCCTCGGCATACCCTACCTCGGAGGACTACCCTACTCCAGATAGTCATCGGCGAGGGCCCCAATCATGGGGATACGAGGAGAACAACACTGCTATACGGAGTGGGCCCTCTTCTGAAAGTTCGGCAGCCAACGCTGCTAGTGATATGCGGTCTGCATATTCCGAGCCCCAACGTCAGACGAGACGAAGGCCTCGGAGGTACTCTTCACCAACACCACGACGAGGACCTCCCAGACAATCGGGGTTCAAATCAGAATATGATAGGGAATCCTTCGAAGCACAATATCAGAGCGCGACCCCGTCGAATGGACATGGAAAGAGGGTGAGTGGGACGCGGCGGGAGGAAAACCTGACTTCGCATATGCCGTCGGACTTTGACAGGGGACGGCGTCAGCCTTCGAACCAGACTAAGCCCGACATTACTACGCGAAATCTTAGGAGTGATAGGAAGGGTGCAGCAGAAGAGGAAGCAGATGAAGATTTATCAGAAGATTCTGAGAATGAGATTAAGAAAAGGGAGCCGCGGCTGTATAACATGGAGAGCGAGCAGCTCAAAAAGCTACGAGAAATCGATGGCCGGTTATTCAGCCCTCCGCACGTACCCGACGCGCCAGATCTCGGGAATTCTGCCCAAGTATCACAGAGTGGGGGACGAGACGCATCAGCTGAAAGACCTGCGTCCGATAGAGAGGAGAGCGGTGGGCGGCGAGTGGCTTCGAGGCCAATATCTGGGTCGAAGCGGCGCCCCCGGCTCCGAGAAGGAGCACTCGGCAGCAGATAGCCTGGACGTTTAGGTCACGACTGGCGCAATTATGGCCTGATCCTCCCTCGCAAGATCGCCATCGAGTCACGGTGACCGGGACACTTGGGGAGCATGACGAACGATGGACTCGGTAATTGGTGAAACAACTTTGGTGTAGTGGAGTTGGTCGCGGTATGCCGCCCAGTTATTCTATGACGAGTAGAATAGACAAAAAGCAAGGGAAGAAAAGTAAAAAAAGAGGGAAAGTCTTTTTTGGGCAAACTGGATCCTCTCCTCTTGAACTAGATCGCTAAGTACATACGTCTTTTATAAATTATCAAATAGCTGCCGTCGATAGAAGAGTTCCTATCTCCATAGGCCGTTCGCCGGGTCCTTCCGCTTCAACACCTGCCACTAACACTCACCGCCAGATTTTTTTTTCGCCAAGTTGCACACGAGCACTGCTACGTGGTGCAGTCGTCTTCTTAGTCGGTATCTGTAAAACTCATGCCGTTGGTAGCCATTGATGCACAAACGCTTGTGAGCCTCACGCCTCCGGCGACAATCACATCGGCGTTGGAGTCGATCTGCCCGACTCGAGGCAGTTCGTTTGGTGGTTCCTTGAATTCAACTACGTCAGGCAAACGCCGGAGGGCAGCAAGTTTCTCTCAGTTGGGGAGCTTACATTCTTGCGGTCTCTCCACTTTCCCGCTGCTCGGTACGATGAACTGTTAGCGGAGGACATACTCGAAGCGAACCGCCAGAACGAGGCGTCACGTACAGAAGTTGAGGGACCCCGTGTTCTCGATGTGGCCAGCTACTAAGTTGGCCATCTCGCTAGTCCCAAGCACGACTAGCTTCACGCCTGCAGCGCGAGTCTCTTTCTAGATGAGGACACCCAATGAGCTTTATTCTCCCGGGGAGGGAAGCCGGCCGCTACGGGATCTAGATGATTTACCTTGGCCGCATGAGCTTTCTTGATCTGGCCAGTGGCAAGGGTGGCACCGGCTGGACCCGTTCCAGTGTACTCGATAACTTCGGTCTTAGATGTGGGTTGATGTAGGACGTTGCGTGACATTATTGATAGCTAGTGCAGCGTAAATGTTTCTTCTTGGACAACGTAACTACTGTAGGCGATGGCCGACGGGTTTGGGAGACAAGTCAAAGGAAGCAAGAGAGATTCCAGAGAACTTAAATGTCTTGTCCCTCGCTCCTCCGCCGATCTGACGGCCTTTTTTAATAATTACAACATAGCTCTAGAGTCCGCGGACTTTAGAACAGCAGCTCCCGTTTGTTTCGTCTGTCCCGGCTATCTCACGTGTCTCGCATACTTCTTGCCTTGTGGTGTTCGGGCACACCTGCAGGCTTTGGGCCTGCACATTTATCTTGGTTCGTACAACATGAAATCTCAGCCCTCCTCTCAGAAGAGAGAAAACCGACCAAGAATCTATGGCTGCCTAACGTATCCATTCTTCACTCCCTGCCGACGACCTTCCCGAGGCACTGAAGAAATGGCTTCGACGAGGTCACCGAAAACGAGCAGGTCGTTTAGTGACAAGCTATTTCGGAGACCATCGGATAAGGTACAGCCTGAGGCCAAATACGGTATCAAGACGTTCTACGCCCCTTCAGATGCCGACTTGGAGTAAGTTCCCTTGTCGAATCGCTCACCAGGGGAATAGACTTGGGGCGCTGCAAGGAGTGATGACTGAAGTTTTTATTATCTTCTCCCCTATAGTATCATCTTCGTGCATGGCATCACGGGCCACCGAGAGCGTACCTGGGCAGCGTCCGGCTGTAGGCCTTGGCCCGAAACCTTACTCCCAACCGCGATACCTCAGGCACGCATTTTGAGTTTTGGCTATGATGCAGAGGTCGTTGGCTGGCGACTTTCGAGCAATCGGATTGGCGACCACGCAAAGAACCTGCTTTCAGCGCTCGCCGCCCACAGAGAGGCGGATAATACGGTAAGATGCCATTGATGCCATTGATGCCCAACATGTCCAGGGCGTCTTTGCCAATATTGAGGCTTAATAAATGGGCCACCAGAACGACTGTCCGATATTATTTGTTTGCCATAGTCTAGGAGGTCTGGTTTGCGAAGATGTAGGTCCCGCCCCCCTCCCCCTTTC
>SJVG01000805.1:0-17496 GCA_034774675.1 Scedosporium minutisporum
GACGTACGTTTTGGGGGGGCGAAAGTCTAGGTCCCGAGGATTGGATGACTGGATGGACTGCCTTACCGTTTCAATGCGGTCTTTGTGCGTCGACCCATTCACAAGCCGAGAGACGATCTCATCCCGTTGCGTATAAGTTTACACTACTAGAAGCTATAATAGCAGGTGGGCGGGCGAAGGACGTGAATGGTCCAACTAAACTAGCAGCGCACTACCCAATAGCGCCGATGGGAAGGCTCAACTAACTGAACCCTCCACACGGCGTGGAACACGGCGTGGCTTCCTCGAGAAAGGAACTAAGTGAAGTCATGAAGTAAGAGCTGAGTGAAACGTAATTGAACGGGATGATACCCGCACCCCGAGCCTGTCGTGCTCAGGAACATGAAATTGACCTGATCCATCTCAAAACAGGGTCCACGCTTCCTTCCTCTGAATGTTCCAACTTCCCGCGACAGTCTCTGTCAGTCTCGCAAGTGTGACATGTGGTGCACATCGAAGTGTACATTTGTAGTGTCACTACACTTGATGTTGCCTGCAGAGAAAAAGCCCTGCCCCGCACTTGTACAGTATCCCCCCCATGTAAGTGGGTGCTTCCTCACATAGAGATTCGATGCAAGCCTTTCAATGCTTATCTTATCAGTAATGGCGGGGTTGCCCCTCGTTTGTTTCGCTCAGTAGGGACAGAGCGACAGAACTCTGAAGTATTTGGTATTTCACCTCAATGCGGCCGATATTTTATGAGCGAGCTGAGAGATCGTGGACCTGGCGGATGTCCGAGAGGATATATTCCCATCTGCAGAATTGATACGTCGACGGGAAGCCTCGTAGGAATCGCACAATCCGACAGCTTATGGATAGGAATCCGGTGTCATTTAGCATTGATCTAGTTATCTCTAACAGCATACGTCCTTGCTGAGCATGGAACATTTGGCCGATTGTTCGCCGATAAAATCTCTCGAGCTCATAAACGCCCCAATCGACGAATTCTTTTTCTCCGTCTAGCGTTGCGCTGAGGGAGCTCAATGTGTCCTGAATACGCCCAACGCCACAACCCCGCTTCGCTCGCTAATAGAGCGATGACCGAACTCGATCGCGCAACGTAACATGCGAGCTCTCGAAGCGAGACATGACTTGAAGATGATCTAGTTTATATATGGCCATTTTCATCATCTTCAATTTCTTTTCCTTTTCTATGAGAGGACTGACTATCCTCTAGCTATTTCGAAAGGAGGCGTAGTGTCATCGCTGGTTTTCCAGGCGATGTCCAACACCACCCACAACCGCCCCCCGATTCACACCTCAGCTATCATCAAATCTCATGATGGCAGCGGACCCCGTCCCGACAGCCAAGACCCTCTCCGAAATCTACAACCCCGAAGACCTACCCTCCCAATCAAAAAGATGGACCAACCTCCTATCCACCTTCGCGTCCCGATACGGCCACTCCCCCGACTTCATCACCCGCTCCCCAGGCCGCGTCAACATCATCGGCGAACACATCGACTACTCGCTCTACCCCGTCCTCCCCATGGCCATATCAGCCGACGTTCTCATGGCATTCTCATCCGCCGAGACCGACGACAAATCGTCCACCTACCGGATTGAGATTGCCAACGTGGAGGATGAGCGCTTTCCGGGCAAGGTGTTCGAGGTGTCCGTTGATGGGGATGTGGACATCGATGCGCGGGTTCACGACTGGACGAATTACTTCAAGTGCGGGTTGCGCGGAGCTCTGGGTCCGTTGAGGAAGAGGAAGGGGGAGACGTGGCGGCCTGTGAGTATGAAGGTTTTGATGCATGGGACGGTGCCGGTTGGTGGGGGACTTAGTTCGAGTGCGGCGTTTACTACGGCTAGTGCGCTGGCGGTTATGATAGCAAACGGTGAGGTCTCCGTGGATAAGACGGAGCTCACGGAGCTTGCTATTGTCAGTGAACGCGCAGTCGGCGTCAACTCGGGAGGGTAAGGCTCTCACTCTCGCACTCTCTTAAACTCTCCCATTCCATCACCCATATCCCCCGACTCTGTCCACTAACTCGCCGAACAAACCCAAGCATGGACCAAACCGCCTCCGTCTTTTCAACGCAAGGCTCAGCCCTCCACGTCCAATTCATCCCAACCCTCCAAGCAACCCCGATAACCTTCCCTCCAACCTCCCCCCAACTAACCTTCCTCATCGCCCAATCTTACGTCACCTCCGAGAAGCACATCACAGGTCCCATCCACTACAACCTCCGCGTAGCAGAATGTTCCCTCGCAGCCGCCTACCTCCACGCCGCTGTCTCCAAAAATAACCATCCCCTCCCCGCGGACGTCTCACCCCTCGGAATCTCCCTCGCCTCCTTTGGCGCCACGCACACCGACGACCTCAACGACCTCAACGCCCTCATCCACCTCACCCAAGAAACTCTCACAAACGAACAGGGATACACCCGCGAGGAAATCGCCCAAACCCTCAACATCTCCGTCAATGACCTCGACGCCCGCTTCACGAGTAAATTCCCCGTCCGCGCCACCCGCTTCATGCTTCGCCAACGCGCCCTGCACGTCTTTTCCGAAGCACGTCGCGTTCGTCGTTTCGTCGACCTCCTCCGGGACGCGACACCCGCCGAGGACGGTACTACTATTAAACTCAACGAGCAGCTCGGGGCGCTTTTGAATGAGACGCAGGATTCTTGCAGAGAGCTTTACGAGTGCAGTTGTCCTGAGATTGATCTCATTTGCGAGGTTGCTCGGCGAGCGGGCGCGTATGGGAGTAGGCTTACGGGTGCGGGGTGGGGTGGGTGTACCGTCCATTTGGTGCCCGCGGATAAGGTGGAGGATGTCAAGGAGGCCCTGAGGAGGGAATATTACCGGAAGAGAGACGAGGGCGACGTTGGCGAGGACGCTATGGTGGTTAGCAAGCCTGGTGGCGGAAGCTGTTTCGTAAGACTTTCTGATTTTGAAGCCTTGTAAGGGAGATGCTCTAGATAATAAAAGAAGGGAAAGTGATGTAGAGTATAGTAGAAGCATGAAATGTGTAGATCAATGGAGTTGATTTGAACGTGTATCCACGTCAGGAGATTCCTAAAAAAAAACCGATCCCAGTACCCATAACACCATAAAATTATTATTTGTACAAGAATTTTGGCTTGTTTCCACTCGTCACAGAGTTATCGCATACACCATTCCCATCGGACGCCCCAGTCCCCGTCCCAAAACAAAAGATGGAAAAAGTCAGATCTCATACTAGCAAGGTCGCATATATCATGCCTTCTGCGAAAGGCTTCAAGAGATGTCAAGTTCAAACAAGATGTCTCGGTAGGGCCCTCCTCCGCCCCTAAATCATCAAAGCACGTCCTCATCTCTATAGAACGTATGAAAAAAAGTGTGGTATCATAGAAAGTAAATAAAAAGTCAACAACCGTCAAAACGCCATTCCGGTGGAGAAGTGGAAAAGCTGATACCCCCGGCTCCAGGTCCAGGTGAATTATCCTCCTCGAATGAAGATGGCCAGCGTGCATTAGTCTGTAACCTCCTGCATGCACCGTCGTAAGCAGAATCTTGTTGGCGCAGTATCGATTCCTCCCTTATCCTGTCATCGTAACTTCGGGCATAAAATGGCCATGGGGGGCGCCAGGTTGGCTGTGCCTATTCGACAAGTTGTAGTCTGTCGGCTGGCCCATACCGGGTAGTGCAGGAATACCGGCCGTCTCAATGCTGGGTTGATGTTGCCGCTTCAGTCTGAGACTATCGATGCTCTTCCTCGCAACCGAGAGAGGCGGCTTCGGGGTTTTTGGTCTACTTGAGTGATCATAGGTCAAAGGCGTCTCCATGGACGTGAGAACCTCCAAAGGTGCTCCGGATGTCGGCCATTGCTGTGGTGGTGGTGCGGGGTGCTGGTGCGGATGCTGTTGAGCATGAGGGTGTTGGGAATACTGGTGTTGTGGGTGTGAATGATGCGGGGTCTGATAAGTCTGCTGATGGTGAGTCGAATTCGTGTGCTGTTGCTGAGGTTGCCGAACTATCGAAGTATGAGGTTGGATCTGTTCCGAGGGCACCGGAGGTGGGTTCCCGTTCATAGGATGATCGGTTCCATCGGGACCTGAGGTATGCTGAGAATGAGGCATTGTTTCCTGAGGTGGAGGCGCGAAGTTGTACCCTTCCTGCCACTGGTTGACGTCGGGTACGTGGTACGGAGTCCCGGGGTGAGGATGAGACCACCCATCCTGATCGGTTATGAGAGGCCTGCTGATTCCGTTGGAGTTGGTCTTTCCAGGAAGAGAGGTGCCTCCCCGTGGGTCCGGAAGGAACATGTTTTGTGGCGGAGGTTTCGGTTGTTGGATGTTGAATTGAAAAGAAGGCGGCTGAGAGATGGGGAATGCGAGTTTCAGGAGGCTCGGCTTCATGAGCATCTCGTGTCGAGAAGCTGCAAGTGGGCAGTCCTTCTTCAGCGGTCGTCTAATGCCCGGAGGTGGCTCAGGAGCCTCAAGGTTGGCGGATCTGTATGGCTCGCCGCCGAGGGTCCAGGCCCAGTGAAGTAGCCGTGGTAACTCGTAAAGGTGACGACACTCGAGTAGCCTCTTCAGATCAGTGGAAGACCTAGGCTGCCATCGGAGAGCATTCCGGATACTCTTCTGCCATACACATTGCTTCCACATATCCTTGACAGCTTCTTGGCGGAGGAGATTCTGCATCTGGGTGTAGTATTCCCATTCCGCGACACAGAATCCCATATCGAAATGCTTGGCGACATGATCGAAGTACTTGTCCCGTAACGTTTTCGCTTCGTCCTCCGACGAAGCCTCGAAGACACGGTCCTTGCAGCCACGGAATCCACAGGCGAATACTAATTGGGGGCATAATTCAACGCGGGCTTTACTGGGCGGTAGGTGTATGTCGGTATGGCATGACTTTACATGCGCGACGTAAGCCTTTTCGAAGTCGAACGTTAAGGGGCATCCGGCGTACTGGCAAACCCAGATGGTGTTGGTGTGATGGAAATTCTGGAGATGCTTCTTGAAGTCGCTCTTCCTGCTGAAGCCTACAACAATCCCTTCGACAAAACACATAGTACATTCGATAGCTTTCCGCGGGGTAGATGTGGTGACGATGGAAGTGACTGAGAGGTTAGGCTGTGTCATTGGCGAGTCGGAGGTCTTGATGTCCCGAGAAGTACGAGGGGCAGAGGCTGATGACCAGTCACCGGAGAGGCTCTGGACATCAGCTTGGAGATAATTAGGGGTCATGTCGGCAGACTCGGACCAATGCGCCTGGGTATTCTGAGAGATAATAGAGGCAGTTTCAGACTGGCAGAGTGAGGGTTCACTGTAACTTAGAGAGGGAACGCCACTGGCGTTACTTGACAGAGTCACTTGAGACATGGTCGACATTCGGGCTGCTTCGATGGGTTAGCTGAAGGGACGATTCGACGCGGACACAGGTTCACAACCGGCCGCTTGAAGCGGCACGGGAGGGAGCGGAGGAAAAGACGCACATGGTTCGCCGAGACTCCTTAGAAAGAACATGAGATTGACTGGACCATACTTCGCCGCAAGCTGCACGACCGCCTGGAGGTCCTCAGGCGCCATCTGGTAGGCACGACTGGCATCTTGCCAGGGATTTTGGCTCGAGAACATCGTGGCTCAAGCAAAACGGAAATTTCCGTTAGGGGTCCTTTCGTTTCTGACTGAAAATACGCGTGCTAAAGTGCGGTGACAAGTAAACTCGACCGGGCCGAATAAGCAGGAAGAAAGAATTCGTCTGGGTCCAGCCGGCTGCATGAATAAGCGTCGAATCGTCGAAAAGGTGAGAGAATAGAGACGGCGACGGCTACTGAGTGTTAGGTCACGGTCGCGCCGACGAGATTTTCGTGGAAAATGGGCCGTAGTCTCATGGGATTGCCTCTGTGCCACTCGTGATCTCGGAGGATTGTAGATGAGGAGAAGAGAGGGGGCTGGTAGCTATTGAAAGAGATACAGGATGATCCTAGAGGTTTGAGGATGTTCGGGCAGAGTAGTAATGGCGAGTAGTATTAAGGAGCGCGGTGCAATAGCAATGTCCATTAATAACCGGCAACGAAATGAATGGACAGGAAGGAATAGGCGAAAATGCGAAGAGCAACGGAGGACGGAGGAGGGTATTTTGGGGGAAGGCGGATCAATCGACAGCAGGAAGGGAAGCTTTTGAAGGCCGAGGGAGGTCCGGGGAAGAAAAGCCACCCCCGTCGCGATCTGAGATTCAGGGCAGCGGCCACAGAGCACTACGCAATGGTATTGGATGCGCTGCTAGTCGAGAACTTGAGGGTTATTGTTCTGTCTGAGAAGAACTGATCAACAGCAGGCAGGGTAATAATGCCATTGACTGCAAACTGGAACTGGGAACGATTGTACTCGCGTACTTCAATTGTCATTGGAGAATTGCAGCGCTCCATGACGGGATCAGTCGAGGGAAAGAACGGACTGTAGGCCCGAGCGGGAGGAACAGATCAGCCTGCTTTGCTTCGTGGTCCTGGATCAATACATTGTACTTGTGGCAACCACCCCAACTAAGGGCTCGCAGACCCCGTCGTAACTTCGTACCTCGCAACTTTGAAAGTATCCAGGAGCCATATTGCGGTCGTGCTTGCCAGCATCCAGCCCCACCCCCTCTCCCAGGGACCTGTAATAACCTCTTCTACCTCAGTACTCGTAACTTCGTACTCCCCTCTTCCTTGTCTAACCGCTATTTAGTATTGGCCGTACTAGCAATCCCGCTGGCAGGCTCAGTCCCGCAAAAGAAGGTTCAGAGGACGATCAGGCGCAGAAGAAGCAACGGCCAGGCAAGGAGCGATCAGATATCAGGAAATAGGAACACCGCCGTGTACGAAGTAACTCGTAACTCTACGCAGGGCTGGTGGGGGTAGACTACTTCATGTACTCCCAACACTGATTGATTCCTTCCGATCAATGACGGAGATTAACTTCGTCGAGAAGTACCAGCGGCCCAGACCTTGATGGCAGTTCTTTTGTGCGTATTCGCAATGGAAGCGGTACCTGAGTCTCGGAATCAGCATCAATGTCAAGAAACACTGTAATTTGCTGTGGCACCCCGGCAGCAGGGGTAAGAACTTGAATGCATTTGCATCAATAAGTGCCTGCACCTTCCGCACATTGCAAAGTACTCTCGTGGAGCTTTTGACAGACTTATAGCGGTGTAACTACCTACTGGTACGAAGGAGACAAGGGGCATGTCCACTGCAAATTCTTGGTGGTCCACACCAAAAGCCGATGTCTTCGGAGACAGCCTGGCTTTGGTCTCTAAATCCGTTGCAATTGATCGATTGGATTTCTATTATTGATCTCACGGCGCAGGGTGAAGTCGCCGGCTGATCGAGATCAATACTCGCTACGGAAGGTGTAGGCGTTCCCATGATCCCTGATGCCCGCATCCAATGAAGGGATTTGATGCTGCATCCTGCAGAGGTTTAGCGAGCATCGTCTATTAGTGCATTGTACACCCCAACCGTCGTTGTGATGTCTAGTTTCTCCTCCAATTACACTTCTGGTGTATCAATGCTTTCTGGAGTTTTGAGACGATCTAAGACTTGGGCTGGCTGCATGCTCTCTTCACTACTAAACGAAATCCGCATTATGCGGGTCCCTTGCAAGATTGATGGCATCGCACATCGCATGGCGCTTGATGTTTTAGTGTGGAAGGCGGAGTACCTCGTAGGTTTTACGTGTTGAGTTTCTGAAGATGCACATGGAGTCAACTTCAAACCTAGCTTTAATGCTAACTGACTCGTCGCGAGATCCTTGAAAACATTCCAGAATCTGATGTGCAGTAAGACAACGTTGAGGTGTGCACCAGAAGGAGAGAGCGGCAGGATCTGAAGCAACCCCGCCTGTTCCCTTGTTATCACTGTTGGAGATTCGGGACAGAGATCAATCAACCAATCCACACATCCATACAGGTTTTATGTACATGTTTTGCGGGACGGGTCTACCCTTGGGCGTGCTTGGGCTTCTTGTCATTTGATGTCATACAAGACTTCAGTCATACCATGAAAGTTGGAATGGGCAGCCCTGTTGTAAGTGCAAAGGAAACATCAATCGAACTTTGCCCATTGAAAGGGCCCTGTGATGATCACACACCCGACCCGCTGGATCGATTAATCACACACGTTGGGTTCACTGTCTATCCCTTGCGGTGGCTCCCTTTCCCAGGAGTGATTGATCATTGATGCATGCAACACAACAACCATGTACTATTATTACTTCATAGCAGGTAAGCAGCGCAGTTCATCTCGTCTCCATAGTAGAATACAAAATGGTACCTACATCCATCGATTGTGAGGTTTTGGAAATAGTATATAGTATGGACTTTACATTATGCCGCGTCGAGGCTAGTACTCCAAAGTACTTTATCCACCCAGAGCTCGTCTTCCCCTTTTGGGAGCGAGAGACACAGAGGACAGCCTCTCAACAGCATCACGCGTTACCCGTTAGCGCGGCCTCAGCTCTGCGGCCGCCAAGCTGGCTAAAACTAAATTCGAGCGGAGAAGGTGCGCTCCGCATGTCGGAAAACAGGACTTGACAGGACGAGATTAACAAGTGGAGGAAGGGGCGAAATCCGGTACGCAGGAACGTGGGTTTGTTCTTATTTCCACCTCCTGCGCGTATCAGCCGCTCCTCTTTGGTGATGTGATTTCCACCGTCTCGTCTTGCAGGACTCTACACCTTCAGCTCGGAATGAAGATTCTCGATGAGAAAGGTTCAGCGCTGGGGCGACAGACTTCACTGGCCGGAGTGGCGCCAGAACCCGGGACTTTTTGTCTTTGGTCTTTTCCTCATCCTGACAATATGTCCGATGGGAGGAGCAAGGCGAGTGTACTCCGCAGGCTGATTGGGCTGTAGCACCTCGTCTACTGGATCGGTTTTTTAGTCTTTACTGGAGCCGGGCCTAGCTCTGGACCAGGGGAAGCCGCTAACTGCGAAGCAGAACAAAGTTCGACGATTATTCGGGACAGTGCTCCAACGGGTGAACAGACGATTTGACAGGGTTGGGGCGAACTTGGAGCTTACAGCAACTGTTAAGTGAGTTGGGCGCTGTTACAGGGGCGTCACACAGCACTACTCAGTGTTGATGATCGCCGGGAAATACACTCCTAGTTCCAAAACCTTACTGCCATGTAGCTCGCCCCTGGTAGCATTATGGAAGCACCATCTTCTGTAAATTAAAGGACATGCAAATAAATTGCGACCACGGCAAAGCAGAAAATCCCCATCCCATGCCATTTCCAATGATTCCGCAGTGCGATGTGCGAACTGCGGACGGGAAGTCAGAACGCGGAACGTGGCAGGGTGGGAAATGTTGGTTGGCGGGGCGCGTGTGATGGTTTCTAGAAGTTCGCTAGAAGGAAATTAACCCACGTTGTCACGTACTGTGCTTCACATGTATCCTGCCTGGTGGTACGAAGCAAAAGAAATCCGGCTGGATGGGGAGATGGAAGCGACATTACGATGTGACGGCGGCGCGATTCCATACATCGCAGCGGATCATCAATGTTGACTTTCAGCCCCTACCAGGCGAAAGGTGAGGGCGGACGTACGGAGGGTGTCTTTGAATATTACGTTTCTCGACCGAGCCGAAATCCTTTCTGCACACCACACCCAGCAGGCTTAGCCTGGCCCGACCTACCTCAATGTTGGACAGACATGTCTGTATGTTCAGGAAAGGGAATTTCGGGGAAGGCTTGCCATTGCAGACGACAGGGATCTGTCCCGCTCAAAGGAGCGAATCCGTGCCCGAGAGCGAGACAATGCAAGTACGCTAGTTTATACTTGACGAAGCTTGTTATTCGCCCCAGACTTTGTCCTGACTTTGACACGATCGATCTTAGTGGGTATGTCCTCTGTGGGGGAAATGTCTCGAGAGTTTTGCAAATCTCTCCAAGCGAGGTGCCCCAAACACCAACCAGCATTCAAAGCTGGCTGGGTACTTCACAGTAGTAAGTTTAGTCCCCCACCGGAAGCTGCACTAGTATAGTGTCCAGCCCATCATAAACCCCGCCTGGCCTGGCCCTACATAGTGTAGATCAATGATATTTCGATCGCTGTGAGAAAAGTTTATCGGGGCGTTAGTACTGATCTAGCCTTTACTCCGTCATGTAGAGTTACTCTTAACGCCTGCCTGTTCGGCTTTCTCTCTTAGATCTTCCCAGAAGCGATATGGGATGAGCAAATCCAGGCCTTAGTGCTCCAAGTTGACACACGGACATGCTCACAGATCAACACTCTCCCCCGGGCTTAACACGGAATTCCCCAGTCTATCCCAGCCCCAGTCCCAGTTTTGGTATCATTTCGGCTGGCTCGCAGATACGAAAATGGGATGTGCTCGCTCCCCCCTGCCTGGGCGACAGCGGCAGTTTTACATTACGTACTTGATGAAGGGTTTCGTAGCTCCGGGATTTCCAATCTGGTGGCGTATGGACAGACAAGGGTCCATGCGTGGTACGATTGTGATTTTGGGATCCAGCGCCAGGACCCTCAAGTATTACAAAATATGCCGTGCGAGTGGTCTGGGGGAGGGGACGAAGCGGGAATTAATATGAAGTGGAGGGAAAGGCCGCGTTAGTGGCGAGACCATGTTTTGTGAAGGGGTCCTCAGGAGAGAGGGATATTGAGGTAATAATCCAAAAATGCAAAGTAGTGGAGAGAAATCTAAACTCTCTGGGTGTGATTTACGAAGCATTGGTAGTATCCCGCTTCTTGAAGGTTGGGGCACCATCGTGATATGAACTTGGGTTTCTCTGGTATTCATTTCGTACAAGTACTTCGTACATGGCCTGGGACTCTTCCTTCGTAGCAAGAGTCTTTCTGCAGAAGTAATTTCCATCCATGATTCCAGCGGATTGGGACGGGACCAGCTCATGGCAAATAGAATGCCTTCCCACCAACTTCAATATCGCCCTTTTTTGTCGGGTTTTCACCCCTCAACTTAGATCGGTCCTAGACACTGAGACGGGCGTGTTCTCTAAAAGGGGCAAGGGGAGTGTGAGAAGGGGTGAAGAGGAGGACGAATCTATACTCGCAGCTCTCGAAGCTCAGAAGTATTCCTTGATGCAGGTACGCCTTGAAGCATCAATTGATTACTTCGGTTTTTCGCGCAATCATTACAACATACAACAAGTACGACTTACTTCGTACAGCCTCTCACCTGCCCCGGCCCCCGCTCCCGACTCCCCGTCCCGCGTATCCGACCAAAGTCAAACCTACTACTTACGAAGCTGCTCCATTCGTCCCGATGTTTGAAGCATCTTTGATGCGCAATATCATTTCATGCCAGGGAGCACGTGGCCTGACCCTTATCTTACCGTCCCACGGGCCATTGAACTAGCTCCGGTTTTGGTAGTATAAGCGCGGTCAAGTGGCTGGCTGGGTTATCGCGTGTTGGCGGGTCGCGTAAACTACTAAAGTTTGGGATTCGTAAACTACTTCGTAAACTAGACTGATGGCTGGCAAGATTTCGATCCACTTGAATAGATGGAGATGGAGAAAATGGGGCTGTCAGTTCAATCGTAGATATGCTTTACGCGACATCACCCGCTGGGTAACATGTGGACCTGACATGCTGTAGCCGCCACGATCCGATAGCTGCCGATCCTGCTGCCGATCCTGCTGCAGCTTCGCCGTAACCTGAAAACTATTAGGGCGCAAGAGAGAACTAACCAGTTCATCATACATGTAAAACCCTCTCCACAAACCCCCATAGGAAATACCGCAGAAAAATCAAGCAATATATTAGTCCCAGATCCTATCCGCGATCTCGCAGATCAATCTCCCGATCCCACTTCCCAGCGTGGGTCGAAAGACCGCACCCTTCAGGCTGAGGCCCGGGTACCGGCACACAAGTCGGCGGGATGGTCCGCAAGGGGGTAAGGTCTAACCCTCCCTTCGGAAAAGTGGGTGAAAAAAACACTAGGGAAAATAAACGTAGGGACATATCGTGGAGGCAAATTTTTAGCGTCGCCGCAGGTTTGCGCTTGGGAAAGGGGGCGTCGTGTTTAGAATAGGAATGGAAGGCTTCATGTTAGGTATTGTTACCATGCGCTTGGGGCGATGGAAGCTCGCAGCCTTGCAAGCGAGAATCATGTCACGATTGTGTAAGAGCTTTATCAAGGCTGTTTTTTTTTTTTTTTTCGTTTATCAAGTGTTTGGCGATTCGCATGCGGTCATCGCCGGTCTTTGTTTCTCTCCGTCCTCGGGTCTGAACATCGGGAATCGGTCGCGGCTCGTCCGATTTCAAGAAGCGCAGGGGGTTCGGCGTATACCGAAGAAAACCCTGTCTCACGAGCATCGTCGTGTCGAAGCGCTGGACGAAAACTATCTCCGCAGAACAGCTCAACCGCACGCTCAATCCTCCCAATACTCTTTCCGTTCCTCGGCCCCTGTAGACAGACCATCGTCAATGCAAAGAGAAACAAAAAAATTCGCCACTCATCAAAAAAACAGGGGGTAACGAAGTGAAAGACGCAACAATTCCCATTCTAGGCAATCCCGAACCCAGTTCCGCCTCGCCTCAACCAGATCGAAAATCCTGAAGCTGAATCATTGCTTATTTTCACTCACGATTCGCCTCCTACTTCGTAGAATTGTATGTCATAGCTGCAGAACCTTCCCAAATGACGACCCTCCCGGAGATACCTGGAAATAAGAGTGTCGGCTAAGGGTGTAGGATAATATTACTTCTGTGCCACAAATTGCCCACTTTCCAATGACGACAGCGGATGCGTGATGGCTTCCAAAAAAGCAAATAAGATGAGCAAGTTAAGTGTTCCGAAGCTCATTCCGCATCTTCCATTTCCTTGCTTTTCCCTTCTTCTCTCGCCACATGATCTATTACGAGGTAGACACGCGAGATGACGTCCAGGTCCCAGATTAGAAGGGGGGCGAGAAAGACGCCAGCCGGACCGGACATTGCCTCGTGAGAGCCGAGAACGGGGCCGTATGGATCTAGATCGTCACGAGAGGCTTTTTCTCACTTCTGCTCGCTTCTGCCAATCTTCTATTGCATACGGAGGAATTGCTTTTTTTTTTTAGCCCTAAGGGTCTCCTTCATTTCGTGGACTCCAGCTCGTCCTGTCTCATTAGCCTTCATCACACCAATATGCTTCAGCTAGTTTCAGGAGAGAATCCTCTCAAAGGATTTGAAAATGAGAATCGGCAAAAGAAACGCCTCCGGGCATCCGCCATTCTATCTATTTGTTTATCCTCCCTTATAAATAAAAAAGAAGCGAAAAGTATGGGTATAATGCGCGTCGAAAAAAGGGACGTTAACTAGTATACATCGTGTGGGAACGGAAAGAAGGGGTAGAATATAAAGGGACGAGGGTAGGAAACCCCCAAGAGCCCTGAAAATATCCGCGGCAACCATGTGAAGAGACTCAGGTAACCGTCAAGAATAGGGGAACCAAAAAAACAGACAGGACAGACATATAAGTCAGAAAGCCATACGTGTGGCCATATCAAACCCAAGCGCCAGGAGTATCTAAACCGTGCTGCGGGAGAACCCGCCAAAAATAGCAAAAGATTTACAGTGGATATAACAGACCAGACAAAAAGGCATAAATAGTAAGTAAATAGTAAGATGGGGCCATGGAGGTGCAGTTCAGTCGCACCATAGCGCGGGATAGGAGGAGGAGAGCAAGGGGGCGGAGGAATCCTCCACCACTTAGTATGGGTGGCGCACTGCGGATTGGTGATGGTGGTGGGGATCGTCATGGTAAAAGCCTTGCCCGTGATTGGAATCAAGGCTAGGCGGGCTACCGATGCTATCAGGAGTGCAGGGGCTATGTAGTGATGCCGCATAAGGAGTACTGAACCCTGTCGACAAGAGTATTGGTGAGTCTCCCATGGTAATGTCCGGTTCCGGCGACGAGCTAGCCATGGATCGGAGGCTATGCAGGTCGTCGGTCATCATCCGGCTGTGTTGAGGGTGATGCATCATGCTAGTTGGCGGGCTGAAGGACTGTGACGTCGTTGCGGACGCGTCGTAAGTTGGTGAGCTTGGCTGAATATCTGGTAGACTGGTAGCAAAGTAGGAGGAGCCTGCGCCGCCATTCATTTGATCGCTTAGATGACCGTTCAGATGCACGTTGAGGGATGGATTGCTCATCGGGTTAGAAGTCGGTGTGCTTGTGGGGATTGATTGCCTAGGATGTCGACGGACGGATGATTGGCGCGGTACATATAGCCTCCTCTGCGCATTAATATACTGGGCCAGTGCCGGGTTAGAGCTCCGGGAGATTCGAAAGTTAAACTGGTCATCAGACTCCTGCGTCATCGACCGCCTCAAAGTGTTGTGTCCCGGAGCTGCCTCGGTGCAGGTATCCCTAAAAGGGGTCACAAAGTCTTCACGGAACTGGGGAGCCTGCAAAGGATCGCTGCCCAAGCACAAGGCATAGTGAATGAGTAGGCCTATATCACCAATATGGCGACACTCGAGACGTCTGCGCAGGACGCTCGACGTCTGGGGATGCCACTCCAGCTTGGATTTCGCCAAGTCGTCAAGGCCACATTCGGCCCACGCTCGACCAACTTGCATCTGCCTCAGAAGATTGCGCATCCGACCCGAGTAAGTCCACTGCCCGCTCTGTGCCCCATCGTCAAAGTGTTTCACGACGTGGCTGACATACTCCTTGAAAACATGCGGCGCTTCGTTGTCCCTGGTGGCTTCGAAAACCTGATGGCAGTTGTCAAAGCCGCAAGCAAAGACGACTTGAGGGCACAAGTTGACTTTGGCTTCGTCAAGCGACATACGCGAGCCTCCGTGAGCCTGCTTTAGATGAGCCTTGTACGCCGTTTGCCAGTCAAAAACAAGCTCGCATCCGCGGTGGCGACAGCGCCATTGGGCGTTTGTGTTGTGAAAGTCCTCAATGTGGCGCTTCAGATCATTCTTTCTCGTGCACGTCTTCACGATGCCCTCCTCATTACAAAACGCACACATGAACGACGCCTTGGGTTTGGCTGCGGAGGTGGTTGTCGTCACTGGACCATTGGACACCGAATCGGACGGTCTCGAAGGTTCGGGGGATACCTCCGAGCTATCGTAGCTATTCCTTGGTGTTGTTTCGGCATGTGATTGGGTTGAGCTGGATGCTTGTACTAAACCAGTAGTGGTCTTAGACGGTGGATTTGGCAAGATACTTCCGGCGATTGACGCCGTATCCGAGAACGACCGTATGCTGGCGCTGCTATCGAAGATGCTCGGGGGCTTCTCCGAGAGTATAGACGAGGCGTATGTCGAATTTGATATTATCGATGCTTGGTCCTCGGAGACTGAGCGAAGGAAGGCTAGGTCAGATTTGCTCCAATCATGGCAACGGTCATGAAAGGTGGGGGTCGGACTATTGGATGCTCCTCCCCCATGCTGTCTCGGATGGCTCCTAACCGGGGCGGAGCCCAGTGGTGGCAGCAGTGGGGATGTGATATAACCGGCGCTGTGGGGAAGCGCGGTCCAGTGCGGAGAGGAGCAATTGATGCTGGGCTGAAACTCACTGACTGAACCAACAACACCGACTCTTCTGAACAAATGCGACAACTCTGACGGCGAATATTTACTCGCGAGGTAGGTTGCGAGCTGCTCGTCATCGAACACTCCGGAACTATGAGCCTGTTGAGCCGGGCCGTTTTCTTCCGGCCACGGTCTTGTCGACATGATGGTCGGCGGGAGAAGGATGATGAGCCGAGTCCTTTAATTAAAATCCCGTCCGTTCTCATCCACACCTGCGGGAAGGAGTGCGAATATAAACTATGACTGAAGTTTGGGATGAGAGGGAGGAAAGCAAGCAAGCCGACGTCGAAATGATACAGTAAGTTTGAGATCCCTGAGTTGGTCAATCTTGAAAGTAATTGATGTGCGACGACGATGACTGTGTAGTTGAAGTTGAGTCGAGACTGCACGGGCACCACGAGGAGAAAAAATAAAAAGAGTGATGGTCCGGGAGGGAGCTATCCTTTCTTTGACAACTTTCGAGGGGTTAGTCGACTAAAATAAGAGCCGAGGGATCACGTTGGATGACGGGATTGGATCGATCATGCAAGGTTCGACCGGGCAGTGTACGAAGGAAGGCAAGGTACTCTGGGACTGAGTTGGCACGCGCAGATATCGATATCAACGTGATAAAGGAAATGGAAAAGAAACGACCCGGAGACCCAAGAAGAGCCAACAGATGGTACGCTGGAGACAAGGTACGAGAAATAAGGCAAAAGCCAAGCTTGGGACTAACAAAGAAATGATTTGCGTTTTATGGGTACAAGGCGGAGGTGGGAAACCAGCTGATATCAAGTATCAAGTCTGGTGTTCCTGGAGCAGGGTTGCAGTGATCGATGTATGTATAAAGTATCGATAAGGAAAAATTGGGGTAGGTTGGGGGTTCTTGCTAGGCTCGACCTAAAGAACGGCGCAAAGTGGAGAAAGCGCAAAAGCAAGACGACAGCGTGTGGGCTCGGCTCTTGTGTTCAACTGATACCGGAAACTCTGCAAAACCTAGCCTGGGGCGGCCATGCATTCCTCAACTAGGTTCTGGGGTTGATCTTTCCAGTCGTATCAGCCCCGACACCTAGACGCTTGGGAACACTTGAGCCCCTTGCCGGCGCGACTGTCTCGACAGAGGGACCGGAGTCTGGCGTATTTATGTTTCGATGCGAAGCCGTGTTATACACCCAGCAAGAAGCACGTCGAGATGGGAGAGTTTAATGACTAAGAAAACCCCAGGACAGACCCTCTCTTTCACACTAGCACGAGGATTGCAAGGGGAGAAGGGGGGAAAGGGAAAGGGAAGGGAGGGGTACAGGGAATAATATGTCGTGTAAGAGAAAGATGGTGCAGATAGGGAAAGATATGGAAACAGGGGGGGAGGATAACGGTGGAGTGGGACGTGTGGGTTATAGATAAGGCGGCGCGGAGGGAACTAGAAACTCTTTGGGTCCAGAATCCGTACCTTGTTGTAATAGGCTGCGCCGGGCAGCTGTCGTGATGTGTAACAAAATTGGCGCACCACCCCGACCAGCTGGTATGTCGGGGTCGACCAATTATCGTCAGCGCCGAGGATGAGATGGGGGCCTCTAATGTACTGAAAAATGCTGGATAACGCCGAGTAGTGCTGATTGATGGTTCCAGGAGGGGGAGCGTTTCGTCGTTGGCGGCGCGGAGGATCAAATGTGGGTGGTGAAGCCGTAGGTATGCGTATACGTGTGCTGAAATGTATGTCCTGTTCGTACAAGTACGTCTGTCCCAATGCTTGGGGAAGAAGAGTCGTGGGAATGCGACCAAGTCAAGGTGCCTATAGGATCGGTTCCGGGGAAGTGGACAAGGGGGGGGGGGTAAAGAGTTGTCCGTCAGCCTATCCCAAGGGTAGGGCTTAAAAAAATTAGGCGTGGTTGAATAAAACGTACCGACACGCGACAGCCTGGTTCCTGCCCGCTACGGCAAGGTTTTGCTGACTTGTAGACTGGAAAGCCGAACACCAGGGTTGGG
>SJVG01000806.1:0-17406 GCA_034774675.1 Scedosporium minutisporum
GCCCCCAAGAGCGGCTCCAATGCCGCCCTCTACATCGCTGGAGCCGCGGGCCTAGGCGGCGCGGCCTACTACTTTCTCGGCGGCGCCGCTGCCGGCAAGAAGGTCGACGCCTCTGCTGCCGGAACTCCCGCGAAGGCGGCGTTGACAGGCGGCGAGCAGGGATTCATTCCCTTGAAGGTTGAGAGTGTTGAGGATGTTAGCCATAACACTAAGAAGCTGCGCTTCAAGCTTCCTGAGGACGACATGGTTTCTGGTGTTCATATTGCTAGTGCCATTTTGACCAAGTTCAAGCCTGAGGGTGCTGAGAAGCCCGTTATCAGGCCATACACTCCCATCAATGACGAGGGTAAGTCTTACGATTCACCTCTATCCGTTTTCCATTTTCTGTCCCGTTTTCCACTTCAACTCCCCCACTAACAACCTCTCGCAGAAGCCCGCGGCTACCTCGACCTCCTCGTCAAGGAATACCCCAACGGCCCCATGAGCACCCACATCGCCAACCTCAAGCCTGGCGACGTCCTCGACTTCAAGGGCCCCATCCCCAAGTACATCTGGCAGCCCAACAAGCACAACCACATCGCCCTCCTCGCCGGCGGCACCGGAATCACCCCCATGTACCAGCTCCTCCGCGCCATCTTCTCCAACCCCGACGACAAGACAAAGGTCACCCTCGTCTTCGGCAACGTCACCGAGGGCGACATCCTCCTCAAGAAGGAGCTCGCGGATCTCGAGAACAGGTATCCTCAGCGCTTCCGCGCGTTTTATACCCTGGATAAGCCTCCTAAGGGATGGACTGGTAACTCGGGATTCATTACTAAGGATCTTCTGAAGACTGTTCTTCCTGAGCCTAAGGAGGAGAACGTCAAGGTCTTCGTCTGCGGCCCTCCGGGTCTTATGAAGGCTATTTCTGGTCCTAAGAATAGCCCCCAG
Source organism: Scedosporium minutisporum (assembly GCA_034774675.1). Classification (NCBI taxonomy): domain Eukaryota; kingdom Fungi; phylum Ascomycota; class Sordariomycetes; order Microascales; family Microascaceae; genus Scedosporium; species Scedosporium minutisporum. The sequence continues at coordinate 931 of SJVG01000806.1, forward strand.
GACCAGGGTGAGCTCACTGGTATCCTAAAGGAGCTGGGTTACGGCCAAGACCAGGTCTACAAGTTCTAAACGGGAGAGGGATAAAAAATTTCGTTGGTTGGAAGGGCCTTCTTAGTGCTCGTCTGCTTTTAGCGCTGTTCTCAGAACCGAGTGTCAATGAATGTGTATATACAAAGCCAACAGAGCTTCAACCGCTTCCATAGCGGCGAGGCGGGTTGGTTGTATTCTGTACGTATGATACCAGAGGAAAATAAATGGTTATCGTTAATTCTTGGGTAAATTCTCCGCGGTTCGTGATAAATATAGATATTACTCGGTGGTCATGGTTGTCGTCCGACACTCCTCGTAAAGTTCATCAGACAGAAATCACTCTTTACCACTCAAGATACATTTATACAATCGGTTTGAACACACTTGAAAGAACAGTCAATTTATGATGGCTGCCCAATAATCGACTTTCCGAGATAAGAAAAAGGAAAGAACTGAGACCCTAACCGTAATAAATGACGTGCCCTCAGGGTGCCTTCGAGCAGAAAACGTCATTGTTCCCTAAAACTATTTGATGATTGAAGCGTTTCATTCCCGCAGCCTTCAAGAAACCATCGCTAAAATCAATCGCAATGCCCTTTGAATATCTACGCGCCTTACCGTCTTCTTGCGCCAATTTTTCGTATGCCCGTGAACAGAAACTATCCGCCTGGAAAGAAGAAAAGAAAGAAAGAAACAGAGAAATAAAAATGAAAGTGGAAGTGAAAGCGAAAGCGAAAAGGTCAAGACAAGTCCGCAGGACAGCTTCAACCAGCCTCCGGTTTAGGATCCTGTGTTACTGGCGTCGGAGCAACCCGCCGCTTTTTGGGCTCCTTCACCTCATCCTTCTCACTCTCGCTAGCATCTCGCTTGACCCCAGCAACGGTGCTCGTATTGCGGGGGGTCTCGGGAGGAGTGGTAATCGGAACTCCAGTGACCTTGCCTGAATTCGTTGCCACGATACTAGGGACGCTTCCGACAATCAGAGGCGGATTGCTCAACACAGCTGTGGAAGCCTGCGTAGTGACTGACGAGGCCGACGTGGACCTCGCTGGGGAGCTGGGCCGGCCGGCCGGGAATGACAAGGCTGGAGTAGGTGGCGATGGAGCAGTGAAGGAACCGGTCGAATTCCTGTGCTGATGACCATGGTACGGTGATGGTGGCGCAAAAGCCGAGGTGGGTGTCAGCACTGGCATGTTTTGGACTGGTGCTGAGGTTATCGGGCCCGAAAGAGTAGGATTCTTGAGACTGGGCACATCGCCGGTATAAATCTCGCCAAGTTCTCCAGGTGCAAAGGAGAGCGTAGAGCAGAAGCCGTCGGAAGAAGTTATAAGAAGTGTCAGACCATCACTTGACCTAAAAGTAGTGTTTAGTAGGGTGTCGAGCACGCAAATGACAGGGAGGGTCCTTAGAGAGGAGAAGCGCAAATATTAAACTTACCAGGTGAGGTCGGTAAAAGTGGCACAATGAAGATTGCTAACGACACAAAGAGGCGTTTGTTGCTGGGTATCATAGAGGAAGACCGAGTCTTGGGTTGCCACGGCGTATATCATTCTATATGGTAGAATAAAAGTAGATTTGGGGCCGCTGGTAGACGCCGTGGCAGCGTCGGAGTCAGCACTCGAGGGCTTCGCTTGTGCTGATGTCGCATCACAAGTAGGAGGTGGCGGAGGCTCCATAACCTGCGACCCCGGTGAGAGGCCAGACAGAGGCTCCGGCAGTTCGGGTATCGGTTCTTCCGCCGAGGATGTGTCGATTGTAATATGCTTAGTTGTGACAGGTGTTTGACGCAACTGATAAAAGATTGGCGAGCAACGCACAGCAACTGACGGCTTCTTATGGCCGGGTAAGTGGGCGATGGGAGCCTTATTGATGCCGCCTCGCGTGTAGATGTACACGGTGTTGATGACCTCATACGTTGGTTTCGAATCCTTATCCGTCTGGTGCTGGGTTTGGTATTGCCCCGAGGGAGTCAACAGAAGACTGCCATCAGGCGTAAATGTCAACCGTCGAAAGAAAGAAGTCAGAGTCTCATTGGCATAAAGGCTGGCATTCCTGACTCCCAGGCCAGCACTGACGAAAGATGGCGGCTTGGGAGACGCTTCCATCGGCATGACTGCTGGGAGAGGCATGGAAGGGGCAGGAGAGGGTGAGCGCCGCGAAGAAAAAGATGACCTCCGGCTGTGGCTCATAACGCTCGGGGGGTTCATCGGAAGAGGGAGTGAATTGGGCGTTCCAGGTGCTGAGGGGACTGGTGAGTTGATAGACGCCGACGTGACGGAGTCGGCTGGAAGCGGCGCGCGAACACCAAAATCTGGCGGCGCAGGGCTGCTGGATGAAATTCTTCGAGGTGGGAGGTCGGCCTTGGCATGACTTGCCAACTTCGGAGGCTTTGCGTCATCATAACTGTTCAGGGTGTACTGTCCGTCCTTCGTACGGAGCGAGTAGATGTGGACGGATCGGTCAGAGGATTGTGTGGCGATGAACTCGTTGAGAGGATCCCACGCTACACCCTGAACATAATGGCTATGCTCTGCAATCTGCCGGACAAGATATCCTGAAATAAAGTGGTCAGGACCAATATGCGGCGAAGCTGGAGCGCGGAGTAGATCGGCCCTTTGGGACAAAATCGACACGAGGTGGGGGACGGCGTACCTGACGCAGTGTTATAGATGCGTGCAATGTTGTCCATGCTTCCAATAATGAAATGAGAGCCATCTGGGGACCAGGCAAGGTCATAAATCTCTGCACCACTTGACCGGCACATATGCCTAGCCCGCCATGTTTCCTTGTCCTCAAGGCCATCTGAACCGAAGGCAGCTTGGTGGGTCTCGGAGAGGACCCAGAGAATGACGTTCCCGTCATCTCCAGCAGAGGCCAGAAGATCGCCTACGTTCCATCAAGCGAGGTTAGCACAGCCCAATACCAATTGTGCCGCAGAGTGATGCCAAACTAAGATGATGAAAGTTGCGCGACAGGAAGTACGGGATCGGATTGGAGATACCTTTCGGGGACCACCTCACGACATTGACAGCTTGGGTATGCTTCGCTAGTGTAGAGAGATATTCAACTTTTCGGTTTTCGCCTTCCGCTTCAATTTTCCAGAGCTAAAAGCAAACTTGTCAGTTGATTGCTCACTTGGAGGGGTTCTATATCAGTGTGAAATGCACGGATCTGTATGGCCATACCCTGACATTGTTGTCTCCGCCAGCAGTAGCTAGCCTTCCCTTGCCATTGGGCTCGAAGTGTGCTGAGTAGACTGGGGCATTCTGGTCGTGCCAGTTAATGATGAGGGGTATGCTCTTCATGGTGACCCTAGTACCATGGGCAGTTGCGGATCCGAGGGATCGAGGAGATATGAAATGGTAGTGTCGAGGGTCGTCGACCAGCCCAGCTGGGCAGATGGAGTCGTGGAAGCTTTAAAGAGCGCAAGAGTCAGCAAGGGAGAGGTCGGGAGGAGGAAGGAGCCGAGTTGAAAAGTATGGAGACGGCACGAGAAGCATGCAATCGACACTCGAGGCGAAGAAACCGCATATATCTAGATCTCTTGGAGGGGCAAGCAATATCAGGTTATTGCTGACGGTATAGACTCACACTACTGCTGTGAAAACAGCTAAGTCTAGTGGTGGTGACAGAGGCCGGATCCGGTTCAGTTAGGGTATGTGAGGCTGCTCGGATCGATACGTGGCGGTTGAGGTCGCACGAAAGGGAGAGATAGACAGGGTTTCAACAGGGATCCCGGAGATTATGAGACAGAATTTACGATGAAGTTATCGTGCGAAGGGGGGAATAGAAACGCCTTGGAGGGGTTGGGAAGCCGAAATCAATCAACTTATGACAGGGAGAGAGGAGGATACACAAAGTTAAGAAGCTGGCCGGACCAAGAGAGGAGCGAGGACGTGAGGAATTAGATGTTGTGTTGAATCGTATGGACTAGACTGGATCATCAATTGACGGATTGAGGTGCAGAAGTACTACGTCCCATTATGTTTGGTACGAGAATACCTCCTTGACCAATGCTGAGACGTGGGACGTGGTCGTGACCCGTTGAAGAGCTTCTGGGGTTTAATGGAACGCACGAGCTGGACAGGTGCCGCGTTTGGAACGTGTCTGGCCAATCATATAGCGCGTGATTGGAAGTGGAGCGGAGAATACGAACCGTTTAGTGAATTAATTCGATATGCAATTATTATGTCTGAGTTAGTGGTTTATGTTTCTCGATATCCTTGTATCGGGACCATCTCAGACGAGTGTAGCTATGTCACGTGCTATCATTCTTCCATGCTGATTGACCAACCGCTTCCACAGCAAAACGCTCCGTGGCAGCCAGCGTGAAGAAGAGTTAAACGCTTGGATTTAGCAATGATGAGGGCTTTGCTGAGGTATAAAATAGAAATTCATGGCCGGGTTTTATTGTCTAGAAGAGAAATTGGAATATCCCGAATAATGAATTCTTCTTAAATCCAACACGCAGCCTGGAGCCATGTTTAGTATCCTTGATGTTTTCTTGACAGTCCTTTTGCCAACCGTTCCATGGACTTGAATTGTTCAGCAGCGTCAATGACAAACAGAAACAGCAAACGGCTGTACGCAAACACACGTACCTGAAAATGGAACAGGCGTTCAGGCGAGACCGGTTCATTCCTCTTGCGCAAGTGCTCCCGCACGGAAGAGCTAAGGGTTTGCGTTTGCCCCTCTTCTGCAGCTCTGAAGCAATTGGCTGCAGGCGGAACAGCTCAATCCTTCCGGCAAGGGCTTGACTACGGCCGTACTCGTGCTATCAATGGACAGGCCCACTACACAGGTAATTTGTGTTGGATCGCCGGTGACTCTATCTACGAGCACGACATCACTGGCATGATACGCGAGGTACGTGTAATGCAACGTTGAAGTGATCCCTTCGAGACCAACCGTCGCGGATGGTCCACAATGAGCGGCCAAACCCCACAATATTTGGCTGCAAAAGGGACAGGAACCATCTGTCATGCGAAGCAATCTCTAGCTCTCTTGACGTTCCGACTGGTCAACGCTAGTGACCGCATCAATAAAAGCAATCTATGCAGCTTACCTCCATCAAACAGATTAGAAGATTGGAATTACCTTCCAAAGATTGTCGGACTAGGACTCGGAGCCATGAGATTGATAGAGACACGTGACTCTCTCTATTCCAGGCAGCCAATGGATTGGTGCCTTGCTTTGGTTGATAACTGGCCGTTTGGCCTGGTCATTTCAAGAAGGTTGCAAGACAGAGGTGCATCGAGATCAAACATGAAGGGCCTTTTGAAGGCGTGCCACTGCCGTGGTTCCGCCCTCCAACATAGCCTCCCCGTCCGTCCTGTTCGCCATCCCGCCATTTCGATCGGAGCTTGGGGGACTTTAGGCACCAACCTGGACGTGTCATTCTGATAGGCTAGAGTAGGATTGTTATGCCTTGAACCGCCATTCCAAACCAACGAAGAACAGTCGCATCAAGTATACAATTTTCGGTCGACTGTACTTGTGAAGTGCCGATCGCAATGCACAAGCAAACCGAAATCCCACTTGGAAGTACCTCTGTGAAAAGTAACTTTGCCCGCTGCGTTCGCTGCGTTCGCTTTGTTCGCTTCGTTCGGTAGGCTTGCCGCCGGTGACTCGAGCGACCGGTGCAATGGCATCTTTTTGTCCTCCGCTCTTCGGCTGCTCTTTGTAATTTTTTTTTTTCTCTTTTCTTTTTGGACTTAAGGGACAGAGGACCCTCTCCACAGCCAGCCACCCTCACTCTTCTATTTCTTCTTTTGGGTAGCCAGGATCCTGCGGCGGCATATTCGGCGCTCATCCTCAAAACTATCTTCTCTCAAGGGAAGGAACTCTTTCCCTTTGAGGGAGCCACCGTCTCTGCTCGTCCCTTCCGCTGTTGAATTTGAGTCATGTAATAATATTAAACAAAGAAAAAGAGAAAAAAAGCAAGAGAGAAGAAAAAGAAAGACAAAAAAGGAGTTAATATCTGGGATCTACTTCGACTCTCGCATCGCGCCCCTCGCGCTGTTGGTATCGATTTGGTGTCTATTTACGTTCTTTCTAAATTCTGTCTTGTTATTGTTGCGCTCCTTACCACTCTCACTCGTTTCGTATTAGCGGCGCCCCGAGATGGACCACAATCCTCAATTGGCCCTGCGCCTTCGCATCGAGGCGGCGTTCACAGTCGTGGTCACAATCCTCTGTTCGGTCCCGGCCCTGAGGGATGTAGTAGGGCTCAATCACCGAGCTACTCCTCGACTAAAGAATGGAGAATACGAGGACAAGGATGGGGAAAGTACCCGGGAGGACGTCGAGCGATTCTCTTCCAAAGTGCCCAAGGTCTTTGTTCTGCTGTTTGCAGCCCTGGGCCTCGCGAGCTCCGTTTACATCTCGGTGGTGAACACCTTGCCTGGATCTTCTGGCTTTCTGCGCGCGGATAACTGGTTTTACACGGCTGTTTGGGTATGTCCTGCGGAGAGCCTCTCCTCGCGCCGAGATATCGACTAATCCGTGATATGAAGGCACTATACGGGTTCAATGCCATCTACATCGCCGCGAGTCGAGATCCAGTACGCGCCTATGATATTGGGGTATTCCTCGCACTATCAGCTTGTATCCTCTTAATCGTATCCCTCGATCTCGAATATGCTCGAATTGTGTACCTTGTTGGAACTAGTCCCATTCTCACGTACGTGAGGGCTGTCGGCTTCGCTTCAATCATTGGCTTTTTGTTTGCCACCGTGTCTCTCCCAAGACGCCCCGACGTCTACAAGGACGGCCGCGTAGTCAACGGCATGGATACTGTACCTGCTCTGAGTGGTTTCACCTTCCACTGGGCGCGACCTATGTCCAAGCTCGCGAGAATCAAGAAGGACCTCGATATCGAAGATTATCCAGCTCTAGGTTTCGCCAATAGAAGCGAGGATTTGTCCGAAACCTGGGTAACGTACCCTAACCAACCTCGACTGTGGAAGGCTATTTGCAGAGTTCACGCGCGCAATCTTTTCATCCAGATAGGTTTGGCCGCTATCAAGGGCGCTACTGGCTTCATTCCCCACTGGTTCACGCTTCGGCTACTCGAGACGATTCAGGGCGGAACCGTTGACGGCCACTGGCCCGTCACCGTCTGGTTTATCGTTTTGGGCCTTACTATCTCCATCTTTGCTGACGGGGTGAGTGTCTTGCAGGCGCATTCTTTTGAGATGGGCAACTATACTAATAATCTCTCGATTTGCTGTAGGCTCTCGAAGCCTGGCTGTATTGGATTAGCACTACCGGACTCTCGCTCGCTATTCGTAGCCAACTCTCCGCGCTGATATTCGAGAAATCAATGCGACGAAAGAACGTGAAGAGCGCAACTGAGTCCGAAGACAAGGAAAAGGCCAGGGATAAAGACAAGGATAAGGCTAAGAGTAGTAACGACGATAACGAAAATGATGAAGAGGCTACCGAGTCTACCCCGCTGCTAAACGGGAATAAATCCGATGACGACGACCCAAAGAAGAAGGAGAAGAAGAAAGAGGATGAAGTGGCCAGTCCTCTCAAGTCCAAGCAGGGAATCATCAACCTCATCGGTCTCGATACGGTCCGCGTCTCTTTCTTCTTTACCATGCAGTTCTACTTCACCAACAGCGCCGTTAAACTCGTTGTCTCCCTTGCCTTCCTAATGTACCTTCTCGGTTGGATTCCCGTGCTGACCGGCGTCTTGGCCGGTCTTGTGCTCATCCCTGTCAACAACCGGTTCTCGAAAATGTACGCAGATTCCCAAGAGCGCATGATGAAGGCGCGAGATGAGCAACTCGCAGTGGTGAATGAATGCTTGCTGGGCGCACGGCAGATCAAGTTTTCCGCCCTCGAAGATGGCTGGGAGAAGAAGATTCTCAAAATCCGAGAGAAGGTCCTATCCACGGTTTGGGACTCTTTCCTCGCTGAGACTGCGCTGCTGGGTTGCTGGATTGTCACACCTCTTGTGTCATCCGCGACCGCTCTAAGCGCGTACGCTATCGTCAATAATGGGCTAACTCCCAGTGTTGCTTTTGGTAAGAGTGTTCCCAGTGCAAAACATCTTATGCTCTAGATGCTAATTTCGAATTGTCTACAGTTGGTGTTGCTGTCTTCAGAAGCTTGGAAGCTGCTTTGAACATGATTCCAGAGCTTATCTCGGAGTTTTTCGACTCCTGGATCTCGATGAAGCGAATCGAGAAGTACCTCAACGGGCCGGAAATGACACCTATAGTATATGATGGACCCCAAGTTGCATTTGAAAATGCAACCATCGCCTGGCCGGTCGATGACGAAGTCGACGAAGCAGATCGATTCATTCTCAGAAATATCAGCCTGGAATTCCCTACTGGTGAACTGAGCGTTATATCGGGTAAAACGGGAAGCGGTAAAAGTTTAATTCTTTCGGCAATTATTGGTGAGGCAGATTTACTTGAGGGCAAGGTCTTCGCTCCCGCCGTGCCGTCGCTGGAGGAAAGATTCGACCAGAATGCCAACCGCGGAAACTGGATTATCCCGAGCGCGAAGGCCTATGTCGCGCAAATCCCATGGATCGAAAACGCCACACTGAGGGAGAATGTCCTTTTCGGGCTTCCGTACGATGAGGAGCGCTACAATGCAACGATCGATGCCTGCGCCCTGCGCAAGGATCTCGAGATTCTAACTGACGGTGACAAGACCGAACTTGGAACCAACGGCGTCAATCTCAGTGGTGGTCAGAAGTGGCGGGTTACGCTTGCCCGGGCAATCTACTCTCGCGCTGGTATCCTTGTTCTCGACGACATCTTTTCCGCAGTTGACGCCCATGTTGGACGACATATCTACGAGGAGTGCCTTACTGGCGAACTCAGCCGTGGTCGCACCCGTATCCTCGTGACTCACCACGTCGGTCTCTGCCAGCCAAAGACCAAATTCCTTGTCGAACTCGGAGACGGAACTGTACAGCACGCCGGCTTCGTCGACGAACTAAAGCAAGACGGCACCTTGGACCTGATCACGAAGCACGAAGAGGCTCAGGCAAAGCGTGAGGACGAGGAGGCCGAAGATCTCGCTGAGGATGCCGATGGTGACGGAGAACCCTTAGCAAAGGTGCCCTCCAAGGCCAAGGCGCCAAGACAGTTTGTAGAAGAAGAGCATAGAGAGAAGGGCTCTGTCAAGCTCAATGTCTACAAGGTATACATTGAATCAAGTGGTGGGCTATTCCTGTGGGCGTTGGGCATCTCGATGTTCATGATATCCACCGCGCTCTCTATTGGTAAGTGTTTTAAGAATCGGAACATCATTCCCCTTTCCTCGTCTGGACTTTTCTTTTCGCTCACACAAATCTTTTCTATCCTAGGACGGTCGTACTGGCTGAAGATTTGGACAAGTCCCGCAGCAACCGAGTCGTATCACTACAACGAATATTCCGCGTGGCTCGAGGCCCAATCCCCCGCCCAAACATCGGTAGAGCCTGAGAAGACACACAGCATGCAATTTTACTTGGGCATTTACGTGGCAATTTCAGTCATTTCGGGGATCGTCGCCACCTTCAGATTCTACTACACGTTTATTCTCAGTATCAAAGCTAGCAAGATGCTCTTTGAGAAGATGACTTTTGCGGTCCTCCGGACGCCCCTTCGATGGATCGACACCGTTCCCGTTGGTCGCGTCCTCAACCGCTTCACTGGAGATTTCAACACCATCGACAACAACCTTTCCAGAAACGCAATGTCGGCGGCTAGTGCCGGCCTCAATGTTGTTGCCATCTGTGTTGCTACGAACATCGGTACCTGGTATATCATATTCCCGGCGGTCCTCCTCGTTTATATCGCCGTTGATCTGGGGAGACAGTACCTGGCCGCGGCGCGGCCGTCAAAGCGACTAGAGAGCAACAACAAGTCCCCAGTGTTTGAGCTCTACGGCTCCGTGCTATCGGGTGTAAGTTCCATCCGAGGATTCGGCAACGGTGCTGCTTACATCCAAAAGATGTACCAACGCCTCGACAAGCATGCCATAACGTCCTACTACATCTCCGTCTACAATCGCTGGCTCAACTTTAGGATGATGCTCCTGGGAACCGTTTTCACCGGCGTGGCTGCGACGTTGGTCCTGCTCACTGACGGCATGACTGCCGCCCTTGCCGGGTTTACGCTATCGTTTGCCCTCGATTTCATCAACTCTATGAACTGGGTCGTCAGATGTTACGGCAACGTCGAGCTGGACATGAATGCCGCTGAGCGTGTTATTGAGTACATGTCACTCGAGACCGAGGACCTCGGTGGCGAGCACCCGCCCGCCGCGTGGCCGGCTGAAGGAAAAGTTGAGGTCGAAGACCTGGTTGTGGGCTACGCGGACGATCTTCCGGCGGTACTCAAGGGCATCTCTTTCAAGGTGAATGCTAAAGAGAGGGTTGGTGTTGTCGGAAGGACTGGGGCCGGGAAGTCTTCTTTGACCTTGGCTCTGTTCAGATTCCTCGAGCCGCGATCTGGAAGTATTTTCATAGATGGCCTGGATATTTCCAAGCTCAATCTAACGGATCTCAGATCTAGACTGGCCATTATCCCGCAGGTACATTAATTTCCCCTCGCTTGTTCTCCCAGGCAGACATCGAATGAGAGATACTAATGAGAGAATTATAGGACCCCGTGCTTTTCTCTGGAACGGTCAGATCAAACCTCGATCCTTTCAGCAACTACACAGATGCCGAGCTCCGCGATTCCCTCGAGCGCGTACACCTAATCGGCTCGTCCACACCCGGAACCGCCACACCCTCCAGCTCAGCCAACACGGCCACCGGCCCCGCCAACGCCAACATCTTCGAGAACCTCTCGAGCCCCATCTCCGAAGGCGGCGGCAACCTCTCGCAGGGCCAGCGCCAGCTCCTCTGCCTCGCCCGCGCCATCGTCGCCCGGCCCCGCGTCATGGTCCTCGACGAAGCCACGTCCGCCGTCGACATGCACACCGACGCTCTCATCCAACGGTCGATCCGTGAGCAGTTTAACGACAGCACGCTTATCGTCATCGCTCATCGGTTGTCGACCATTGCGGATTTTGATAAGATTCTGGTGCTGAGCGATGGGCAGGTGGCGGAGTTTGGGACTCCGGTGGAGCTGTGGGAGAAGGAGGAGGGTGTGTTCAGGAGTATGTGTGAGCAGAGTGGTGAGAGGGATAAGCTTACGGCTATTGTCCTTGGTAAGGAGTGAGCCAGCCACATCGAAGATGATTGCATTCGTCATCTTCGCCGCAGAAGAGAAGAAGAGGATGAGCAGAGGTGTCTGCGACAATGAATAGCAGCGTCTGGAATCGGGTAGATTGGACTCTCTATGTTCCCAACATGAGTGACCCTCCTCGCCTAATCCTTCCACCACAGCACCCATGGGATTGAATGTCTCTGGAAACCTGCTTCCTATCGAGTATCAACATTTCTTAAACATCTTCCTTCCCTGAGCGCCCATCCCCCCCCCGAAGGAGAAAAAAAAATACAGTTAGCCCTTTAGCGAGTTTTCATAATTTATGGAGCGAATAAAAGTCGAATTCCCTAATCACCATTTTCAACAAAAAAAAAAAAAAAAAAAAAAAAACCTAATAATGAGGAGAAATTGATCGCTTGCAAGTCCTGCTGTTGGTCTCTTTGATTCACGGCAAGGAACAAGTGTCGCTCGCTGCTGCACAATAGCTATACAGGGTCCAATAGATGGCTCGATTTTCAACGGGCGTTTGGTCTAGGGGTATGACGTCAGTTTTGCATACACTCAAATGCCTACTGAAAGTCGCTGGTTCGATTCCTGCAACGTCCACAGTTTCTTCTTTTTGCCCTTTGCCTTTCTGGCAACCTTTCTTTTATCCTTGCTTGGGGGGGTGCCTGGTTGCATTTGACAGCTACAAAATGATTGAAGTCCACATGTCTTCATTTTTCCTTGTCCTTTAGGCTGTCTCTAAGAAGCAGGTTTAGGCGTGTGGACTTGAGATTGAAAGGGGGAGGATCGCCTCGAAGTGTTTATGCATCCTCGCTCGGGATGCTTTATTAAGGGCGATGCAAGGGAGGCGAAACCTGGCTGTTTGTGCATCTACTGTCGAGGACATGCTCGGCTGTACATGCGTAGTTGTGTCGCTTGCTTTGTTGGTTGGCGCTCACCCTGTTCATTGTTGGAACTTGTGCTTCTTTGTCGCTGAGCACAAACCCATTGTTAGACGCGTATGCAATTATTGAGTCTGCGTTCAACTTGCTGATGGTCGAGGTTTTTTTTCGTCTTTTCTGTCAAACTTTTTTTTATGTCAGAGTCTTATTGTCCCTTCATCAAGTCGACATTGCTAGAGTCTCATGTCTTCGTCACATAGAAGCGATCTCCATTTTCAGCGGCAGACAGTTTACTCTAAAATAGCGCAGTCGAAGAAAGTCCATTCTCAGGCCCAATCATATCACATAAGAACAAGTATTCTCCCTTTGTCCAACATAATACAACACAACTTTTACAAGACTATTCTATCAACGTATCTAGCTTCTTTTCCAACGTCAAGATTAATGTTCTACAATCGACGAAGGCGAAAAAAAATTACAATACATCGTCATAAGAATTGGGAAAAAAAAATTGGTAGCTTCTCTTTGATTGAGCGTGTCATCCTTGTGCAGGGACCATGCTAATCTGTAAGACTTAGTTAGTATATCGCTGTAATGAGGGAATTCATCTAGGAGATATTTACCTTCTCTGTATTTTTGCAAATTGACCAAATGCCCGAAGGCGAAAGAATCGTCTCCTTATTTAATATTTAAAGCTACTCCCTTAGCGCCAACCCCCACCACCCACCAAATCTCTCCACTGGATCCTGACTTGGATACCCATTAACCCCGCCCTATGCCCCTGCACACAACCTGAATTGATCGAGGTTGCGCCGGGTCGCGAGGGAGTAGGAATACCAGGCGCTTAGCAATGAAATATATTTAAGAAGGGCAATACTTATTGAAGATAGGAACTTTGAAGTTTGAATTCTCCCTCCATCAACTCCTTGCTCATCTTGCAAGCAGGACGCCCTGAGCGCACAGGGGGAGGCATTCCCAAGGGAGGGGATTTTTTGCGACGGCTTGCACTGGTTCGCGACGACTTCTTCGTCGGAGGCAGATCTCGCGCATTCATGGCCCTTCCGGGCTATAAGAAATGCTCTTATTCTTGAGACTCGAGACCCGTTGACTCGTTGATCGGCTCCGCCATCTCCCTATCTGAAAGGATATCTGCGATTCCGGTGCTGATGCGCCAGCGCAGCCAGGCTGGACAAGGGGATCGATCGCCCAATGCTGGCTGGTGACTGTAAGAAATCAACCGAAGGGGAGTTCTTGATAAAACGCCTTGTTAAGAGCATGCGGTTCTGACCGACCATGAGCTCGCCACTCGTCGATCTGGGGACAGGGTCTTTCACTCCGACCCCTGGCAGAAAGTTTGTCCGTTCATGGGTGCTTCATAGTGTGGAAGGAGAGGAATATTCTACGAAGGATGAGCGTGACTGGGAACCAGGCGACTCTCACCCCGGGGCCCAATCATCAGCCCTTGCTCCCGCCCAGCCATTTTACAGTTTATTACTTCGTACAGTAATAACGCACGTTACTCGCCATCTTTGACTCTTGGAGGCCCATGGTATCCTCAAGTACAACTACCTTTTAGCGGAGTCGGAGGACAACCTGCACCTGCACCCTACTCTGGCATTTTCTATAATTGGCATCACCTGTGCGACAGGGCCCCGCCCTTAGGCCCTTGATTGGCGGTTTGCGGTTTTTCTCTCTGGTTCCCTAAAACTGGTATGGTGCTGTGGTGTGTGATGTCGGGCCACGGAGCACAAGGAAAAGAAACACAAGCCGCTCAAGGGCGGCATTCCGGATGGCCCAACTGCAGCGTTGGACGGGATCGATTCGATCATTGATGCCTGGCCGGGAGATGTTGTTTCTGAGAGCTTCTGCCGTGTCTGTTCTTGCATGAAGTCGGGGTCCTCTGCGTGGGGGAGAACCCTTTAGTGTACGACGCAGGACACTAAAATAGCTGGCGACGGCTGAGCGTACATCAACGTAAATTGGACCCTCTGCAGTTGAGCCCTCAGCACTACGAAGTAAGCCTGAGGAGAATACTGGGGCTGGTAATTTCTGCTGTGTTATGCGCTGGTCGAATTCTCTGGGGAGAGAGTTCCGGTTTGCTCCTGAAATCGCCGAAGTGCCGCTCCATCTTTATTCTTCTGTTTTTCTTTCTTGTTTTTCTTAAATGGACAATAGACAAACTAGAAGTTCTCGGAGAATCGACTTCACTCATCCAATGGTTGTGGTGTAATAGTCAGTCCCATCAACATTGTCCAACGTGTCCAACATGGCAGGCCGGATTATGGTTGCGGCTTACTCTGCAGCCAGGCAATTTGGCTTCAAACCTCACCTCAATGGAGGTTGGTTGATATCGTGTCCTCGCATCTCTCCACGATCGAGTAAGTACAAGCCAATTGCCATCAAATCCTTCTGTGCTCAGGCATGGTCAGTCCGCGTCTTGTCCACGCTCCAACGTTCAATGTTCAGAGACATTGACGCTATCCGACACGGCGACACGACACAACAGAGCACAGGGAGTCAGGGATCCATCAAGATTGATTGATCAAATGAGGAATGGGGCAGGCACACGCACATTGCAAGCAGCTGGTGGGGCGGTTAGCTAGGGTCTTTCTGCAGGCTTGGGGTAGTTTGTTTCATCTCTCAGTCGATCTCGGATTCCCAACTTCTCGTCCCGTCTTTCCCCAAAACAAGTTACTTCGTCTGTCCTGTGTATCTTTGCTATTTTCCTTTTTTCGACCGTCTTCCGACGCGCCCCGTCGACTCCTGGATAAATGATAATACGAGCGAATTTACTATCGGCGATGGAAACAGCATGTCTGCTCTTTGGCTCTTCTTGTCGCTGGACGAGGCAGCTGTTGTCTTGCGATACTGAGGTAGAGGTACACCACTTCGTACATCATCCTTGGAGCGCCAATCCTGATTATGAAGTACCTCAACATCATTAGATCAATTAGTCAATTTCGAGAGCGTGGTGCTGTCTGTGCCTTGCTTGCTCCTTGCTGCTTTCGCAATTCCCGTTGGAGTTACAGGACATTGGCGTCAACATATAGAAACAATACACTCGTAGTATCGTACGAAGTACGAGGCAATAATAATACCTGATTGTCAGGGATGTTCGACAGACAGGCACTGGGGCTGTTATTGAAGCTGCACAGAATGAATTGATGTTCGATTTTGTACCCGCCATAGAGTTCCTCTAAGTACCTCTACATTGTACCTTCTGACCTGGATGGGGTTATCAGCCGCCCAGCTCGTCCTGCCTGGTCTGTCCTTCTGTTCTCGTACTGGATGTTCCGGTCCTGACTTCCCCCAGCGGGCTGTACCCACGAAGTCGTAGGGCAAGTACAAACCACCTTGACGAAGCACCCTCCTCCACGCCTCCACCGCCTGCTGGCGTTCCTCTTCAGTTCTCGCAACCTCCTCGACCGTAGCCGCCAACTTTCTCCTCCGACTCCTTTCCTTCGAGAACTCAATATTCCGCCGGTTTCTCTGCACCAGGTCCTCAACCCCAACGCAGGCAGCTTCCTTGCGAAGAGCCGGCCGAATTCCATCTTCGCATTTTATCTTCTCATTTCATCACACCATTTCAGCGTCCTTCCGCTTGTTTCCCTTCACGTCATTCCTTCCCGCATTTTGCGATAGTCATCGATTCCATTTCCCGTTCCTTCTTCACCTAATCTTCGCCTGCGCCTGCGATACCAGGCTTCTTCTCTTCTTCCATCGAGGCTGCTTGTCGGCACACCTTTTTCTGATAATAACAAACTGCATTGGGCTGTTTGGTATCTGTTTTTACTGAAAAGTTTTTTTCTTATTTTTCCCTAATATTCATGTAGGTTGATGGCGGTCCCTCCTTGTCTTTCATGATTGCCTTCCCCCTCCCCGCCCTGCTTGCCTATAAACAAAGTTCTCCAACCACACATACACACATATATGAGTGGCAATTCACCAAATTCCATTTTGTGAGGAGAAAAGAATGGGGATGAAGCAGCTAACATGGGATGAAGTTACAATAGGGGAATTCTATATTTTGTCGCATCCTGTCGATTGTTCTCATCCACCCAACAAGCCCCGCTTTCACACCTCCTCCATTGCAATACAATACAACAACTTGCCTTGACATCTTCACAACTCAAACAACTCCCTGCCTGCACCTTGCGCTGGGGCATTCGCAGGTGCCTGGCTCTGGACTGAGACACCTCCTTTAATACCAATCCTCATATACAAGACAGGTTGACAAGAATGACCACAACAATGTCTTCTGCTTCCTCCCCACCAACCTCTCCACAACCTGCGACCTCTCCCACCTCCAGCGCAACCCACCCCCCACTACCTCCGCTTATAACATCACCACCTTCTCGTCGGAGCACACTCTCTAGGCCAATGTCTCTTGC
>SJVG01000807.1:0-17391 GCA_034774675.1 Scedosporium minutisporum
CCGCCCCCCTCCTTCATTTGGCCCCCCCAAAAAACCACCTTGCCATTTCGGCCCATCCACTTCAATCATGAATTATTTCCACATTTCTAGTCACCACAATTACAGGAAGCAGCTGAACTTTCTATAAGCGCATATATGGACAGTTCCTTTGGCAGTGGACTCTGTACCATGAGGGTACGTGCCATCTCGATCAGAGTTCTTCCCCAATGTTTTGCTATGCCATTATGGGCGGGTGTATCTGCTGGCGTGATGCAGAACCCGTCAACTACCGTTGTTATTGTGCTTGGGTGAGAACTTCTTCCGGAAATCAATTCGAAAGTTCTTACCATTGTTATTGTCCCAGTATTCCTGGTTGTTGACGTTGTAACGGACGCAGAAATGTAGTGTTTTTGTCTCCAGATTGGCCATATCCGCCAAGCCGATGTTGAACGCCTACCGATCGTGTCCAGTAGAATGGATCATGCCACCGTATTCGGCAGAGTTTCCCACCAGTCGAACGTGAATCGACAGGTCACTCTCTTGTGGAAAGCGAGGACAGAACCGTGAAGTGGCAGTCCTTGGACAGCCGGAGGCACTCAACAGGGCGGGAAGCCCATTGCGGGATAAGGCAGAAGCGAGAATGGGCCGGCGCCTTAATGATATCTCATTTGTGCCTCCACCCAGGGGCACGGCAACAGCCAATGCCAGATTGTTGAGGAAGCGAAACATGAACCTCGAAAACGGGCGGGACGAACCGGCCGTGAGGCGACCATCGTTCGCATCCAGGTGACGTTTCGAGATTCCGTACAATGTTAGATTCGCGTCAGTTCCCTGCAGGAGCGCAATTCTGTCGACAAAACCCCAACAACCGGAGTCCAGTAACGCGCCGTCGTCGGCTTCCTTCCTGCCCAATTACCGCCCACGTCTTCGCCGCCTCACGTTTCCAGTAAGTCGAATGCCCCACTTCCGGCCAACCCCTCCATTCGGCCACATCATTGGGCTGAAATCTGGATATTCCGCGATGTCTGATTCGTTGAACGCTGGCGAGCACCAATCCAATGGAGGACACGGGGGTCCTCGAAATTCTGAGGATCCTATGGTATCTATAAAGAAGGTCTCCAGTGGTTTGGGGATGTCGAGGCATTCTAACGATGGGCTTAGACACATAACCCTCACATTTTCACTACCGTGTATACTGTTATCACTGCTGGCTCATCCATGATACGTCAAGTCCTCCACAGAAGAGTCGTATTGGCTACCGCGCTCCTTGTCGGCCACATTATAGAACAAGAAATGTGTCAATGATTGAGGCCCTTCGCGGTACCACAGTGCTTTTGATTGAATTGATTGAATTGATTGAATTGATTGAATTGATTGAATTGATTTCTGTCCATCGACGGGAGAGGGGGGATCTGACGTTCCTTCGCCCTTTTCTCCAGGTGTCGCCCAAGGTTGGTGCCACCTTGCATCAATTCCACCAAGGCGGACCGCCGCCCCGTAAGTGCCGTGCGTCGTTGGGCCACTTCCTGGTCATCGAGATCTTCTTCCTCATCGGCGGCGTCGTGGTGCTGGAAGGCCTTTCGCATGGCCAGGTTGGCACGGGCTTGCTCAGCCGCGGGATCGTCAACATCATTCTCGGCCAGGACGCTAATCTCTGATGCGGGGCTCGCGTAGTATATCGGCTCGATTCCCTTTCCCTCTCGCCCTTCGACAGGTCTTACTAGCTAGCGCCGTTAGGGCCGACTTTGATGTACGATGTACCAGCATTGACGCTATAATCGACCTAATCCAGACTCTCCGCTCTAAAATAAGGCGCCGCTGTAACACCAAGCTATCTACCCTCACAGATATCTCCGACCGTCGAATAGCTCGCGCCAAGGAATCGCCTTCGCTTAGCCTGCTCGGATGACCTAAGTGGCACCCCGTGGACTGACTGGACATGGTTCCGGAAGTGGTCCAAGTGCTCAAACTTAATATCCCCACACTTCGGGTGGTAGCATTTGATCGGCTCACCGCGCTGTTCGGCACGCTCCCGCTCTTCCAGGTGGCTGTCGTCGAAGTGGTCATTTCTGACAGTAGGCCGACAGTACGAGAACGTGCGTTCCTCAAGCGTAAGCCGGTCATCGCCGATGCAATCCGGACACTGGTTCGGATCCATGAGGAGCGGGAAGGGATCTGGAGAAGGCCGGAAAGACGGCTCAGGAGCAGGCTCTAAACTCTCTTCTTTTTTAGGTTTGGCAAGGAGTGCAGTAGCTCGAGTTGCACGTATACGAATAGACCTAGCCGTCTCTCGCTTACCACATAGAGTTACCATCAGATCGACAACCTCGATTCTCAGCTCGGAAATTTGATCAGCTGTTAGGTCCGGAGGTTGGAAGCAGACCTTCTCAGCTATCTGAGCCCGCTCGGGAATCTCAAGGTCGATCTTTGGTTCTTCGTACTCCTCTGGCATCTCACCTCTTCCTTGTTTCTCGATGTCCCAGGTCGAGCGGTTGTAGAAGTAATATTCGCGGTACTCCTTCACCACCCCGCCCTCCCACTTCGCCTCCATCATTCGGATTGTTGTCGTAAGCTCTCGGATCTCGGCTTCGTGTTCGTGGCTTTGGATTCGGTATTGGCCATTCTTAAGCTGAGCCCGCTTTTCCTTAAGCTCTACGATTTCCGGAGGTAGTGTCGCATTGTCCCACACTTCTTTAGGCACCATATCTCTCGTCGCACGAGGATCGCGAGTAAGGCTGACGTGTGTGAAGAGTTTATAGAGTTCATCGTCTGGTTCTTCTTCAAGAACGGCGCTTTAAATGTCGAACTGAACCATCTCATTAAGATAGGCCACAGCAAAAGTAAAGAATCTAGAGTCGTGATGCAGAATCTGATCTCGAACAGCATCTGGTGCGTTTCCTGAAAGCACAGTTAGTCAGCATTGTAAGATCTTAACCCTGAGGTAAGGATAGAGTAGTATACCATCTACACAGTTGACTAGCATCCTACGGAAAACCCTTGGCGTCCAGTGACGCTCGAACCCTGCATCGAGGCTCTGGTCCTTTATATCGTCTTTTAGATAGTCGTAACGCTCCAGGTCGTTAGAGACGGTCCCATCGCGGTTAACACGGCGAAAGATTGGCTTATTCAGCCACGACTTCTTCCACTGTAACAGGGTACACTGGGTAGGACCCTAGGTCCCGACCTGGAGTACCTCTGCCGCGCAAATCAGATTCCGAGCGTCGAACGCATTGTCACACAACGCAAGGCAGAGGACGATGTTGACAGGACAAAATATCAACTTTGGGCGAGATGTGAACCAAAAGACAGTCCTACTACCTGTTAGCTTCCAGCCATCTACATATCCATATAAAAGCGAGAACAAACGGTTTGGGCCGATTATCTGCTCCCTTGTAGTGTGTAAACCGAACTGCCATTGCGAGCGTGTTACGGCCCGTTACCAGGTGGCGAGCCATCATCATGACTATGTCCTTGTAGCAGAGAGCCTTCGGGCGCCTGCGCTCTCTGACCTCTTGAACGAGAAGCTCGACGATCAGTTTCAAACGTTCGTCGGGTGGTGGCGGCTCGCCGTCGTCATTGCCGTCCCCACCCTCGCCAGATGTAACAACTTTCACGCCGAAAAGCACCGTACGAGAGCCGTCTTTCGGATCTTTCCTTTCGGCGTCAACCAGTTCCGCGGGGCGGGCTCCAGTAAACATGAAGAAGGCGTAGCAACCCCATCGATTTATGCGGCGCCATTCGCTAGGGAAGATTTTGCGATCGTAGGCGAGATTGTGGGTCATAAGAACCCGTACTCCTGATGTGCTGCAGACAGGCTTGCCATCAATGTTAGGCGCTCGGAGTTGGAAGCGAGGAATTAGCACGTGGGCGTGGTACTAGAAGAAGAGGGTTAGAGGAATAATGCTCAACCTAACTGGGGACACAGCAAAAATTCAGACAATATGATACCTTATAGAGCTCCTTCGCATGGTTTCGGTCTACGTACCGACCGGTAATCGTTGTATAGAGGTTCTGAAATTGTCGTATGTATAACTCCGACGTACCCCACGATGTGATTCTGGAGACTTCGCAGACAAAGAGGAAAAAATCTAGCATCATTTCCTTGGTGAGATTCTCGAGAGTAGCCTTCCATTCTCCTACCTTTTGCTCCTCACAATACCTGTCATTACGAATCAGCTTCGTGAGACCGCTAGAGGTGCTCGTTTCGCCACCAAACCTACCGCTTCCATTTCTTGAATATACCTGTGACGTTAATCTCCGTTGCATCGGAATACTTAGGCTTGATGAGGGAGACACGCTTCAGGTGCTGCCAGTGGGCGGCGTGCTCCTCTACCGACAGCGGAGCCGGTCGTGTCAAGCTTCTTTTCTCGGACTCACGGGTGGCAAGGTGGGCGAGGAAGTCTCTGCCGCTATCAGGAGGAAGAATCTGTTTGGAGGGGCGAGATATCATAGCCGTATCGGACGCCATCGCGCTGTTATTCATGGTGGACGACCATGGGAAGAGTTCGGGCGAAGAGACAAGATGGATGATAATTACTAAACTTAGAAAATTCGAGCCTCCGCATATCTTATTAAAGAAAGTCTTTTTAAAACAATTTAAAATATACCTAATGAAAACCCTTTAGAAGAAGAAAAAATTAAAAATGAATAAGTATTAGCTGAAATTTAGCTTCTTTGCGATAACAGGCCACTTATATATATATATAAAGCTATAAACGCATTTAATGCGTAGAACTAGCTAAAAAGACTTTATAATCTAACTAGATTTTCTTCTAAATTCCTTACTATATGCGTTACGATTTTAGCTCGATGCGGTAGCACCGGAAGCCCTCTGTACCCCGGGCTATACTAGATGCACCTGCCTGGTTCAACTTCCGGAGCCTAACCGTGCTATCGTCTGATGCAAAACCGATCGGGCAGAATTGACGAATTCCATACGATGCACTATCGTGAGTGTTTATCCCAGAGTCTAACCATGTGATATTTGGTCTGGCGGAGGGGCTATGCTGTTGGTGGTGTCCCCGAATGGCCCCGAGTCTTTCGTGGTTCTTGGATTCGTAGGCGGGCGCATCAGCATTCGAGCTCAGACTTCTGTCTAATAACCCATGCACATGCATTGAGATGTCTGATTTCGAAATATTCAAATCGTGAATTCCACTATTATCTGCGAGTTGAACCTTCACCCTCGCGGAACGCGCGAACCAAGTCCAGATGAATGTTCTCCTCTGCCACCCAGTCATCGGGATTCAACTCCCATCCCTCCCATTGTACTCTGCAGTAGGTCTTCTTTTCCAATGTTTTCTTTGCGAGTAATCTCTATACTGGTTATCCGACGGTACCACTGGACCAGGGCGTGAATATTCTTCCTTCCTTCGACGGTTCACAGAAGTCTTGATCTGCACTCCGCCTTCGTCATTGCTAGTCCTGGACTTGCTAAGCTATCTGGAGCCACCTCGCCACCTACTTGAAACGTGGAGGCCGTTCGCTTATCCAACCTACGATGGAAGAACCTTGAAACCCCTCACCGGTTAGCGTAGATTTGTCGCACCGTTATCACTACCCCTCTGGACTGATATACTAAGTAAGGAGACCGCCATATTAAACAAGTAGTCTTGCACCAACCCTCTCAGCAGTGTATCCGCGCGCGCCTTGGGAATATGACGCAAGAGGGCACCAAGAGGGCACTTCAGACTAAAACAGCCCTGTATAAACTAGTGCCAGAGAAGGATTCGCGTCGATCCTGATCGGCATAGATGACTTCATTCAGAACAGGAAAATACTAATGAAGCCTCAAAATCTTCCTACTTGTAAAAGTAGTGCTGGTCGTCGGCCCTGCAAGTTTTGGTTTGATGATATCGTCGTATAGACTAAGTTTTACTGTCTGTCTTATATGAACTCTTCCCTTCCTCCTGTCATCCAGAATCAACTTGAGAATCTAATGGGTCTTTATCCTATGCAGTATCATCCCCACCAGCAGCAGCTTCACAACAGCAAACGCAAACGCAGCCGTCGCAGAGGGCCCAAAATCAGCAACACTATCCAGCATGCCAAATCCCGCACTCAGTCCAAGCTGGAACTCTCAGTTATCTGGCGACGGGCTTCCTTATTACTCCCATTCACCATACTCTACTCCTAACGCAAATAGCGGATACATATCTGCAATGCGGTAGGCATCATGATCGCACCTTCCGAAGATATCAGTTCCAACATTGGGAACCTCTTCCTCAATACATTGTAGGTTTCGGTCCATCGTAGCTTCTCAATCCACTCAGCACCTTACCAAATCATTCTCTACAATCATTCCCACCCCAAATCAGGCCCCATCAACCTCCTTACCGACATTTCCATCAATCTAGTCACACTCTTTACAATTCCTATAGTCGCTATAGGCTATCCTAGGACTTTCCCTATCCTTCCACACACCCACCTGACATTTCCTCCATGTCTGGCTCTCGACGAAAGAGGCAGGATCTCAGCTGTGAAGCTGATTGCCCCTTCACCATAAAGGTTTGGGAAGAGTCCGACCCGACTAGAAGCGATCATCATGAGTCTCCTTTTGTCGGTAGGTTCGACACGCTTAGTCTGAACTATTCTGTCGAGCCAAGACGGTTGTGGAAGAGTATGGAATGTTGCAATACCTTCGTCCGTATGGCTTTCCTTGTAGTGGGAAGACGGGTGGTGTCGCTGAAACTAACGCATGGGTTAGGCGAGGAAGAGGTATTCAATAAAGGCGACTTCGTCTACGTAGCCCATAGTGCCAGTTTTAAGCGCCGACGAACTAGATATGAGTGGGTAGCTTGTATTCTCGAGGTTCGTGGAATCGACCCGATCTACGCACGCGTCTCCTGGATGTATCGGCCGGAAGATCTTCCCCAAGGCAGGCAGCAGTATCATGGGGCTGACGAGCTCATCGCCTCAAATCATCGTATGTGATTGACCGATCTCACTCTTGTTATCGATCTTGCTAATACAGCTCTAGTGGACGTTATCAACACGACTACCATCACGGGAAAGGCTCTTGTTAACCAGTGGATTGAGGGGGAGGGTGGCCAAGTGCAGACTGAACTCTATTGGCGACGAGCCCTCCACATCAGGAATCTAGAGCTCTCTGTAGGCTGATACTATTCGCCAAGAGCATACTGAGAAGTAATCTAACTAACACCGCACATAGGATAGCCTAGCCATCTGCGAGTGCAATCAGCCTGAGAATCCAGATAAGATTCTTGTCAGATGTTCTAGCTGTCACAACTGGCTCCACGAAGAATGTCTTATCGACAAAACACTAACACGCATCTACTTTGAGCTTGGCAAGGACAAGCCTTACTTGCCAATTAGCGACAGGGTTAAGAAAGAAGATACGGACATCGACTACTTTGCGAAGTTTCCATCAAATAGCATAGCGACTTATACAAATCCCATAAAACGGGTTAGGTTCGTCGACGATGCGAGCCCGTATCGCGATCTCTTCCATGGATCACTTAACACGGACTCGAATCCTCCTAGCATAGAGGTTGTCGACATTCGCAGAAATGTTCAGGCAGCCATCAGAATGTGGGCCGAACCACTGATGTGCCTTGTCTGTAAAGCTCCCATTGACTGAGCAATCAAGAAAAGCATTGGGAAGTGAGGCTAAATAGAGTTATATGACCTAGCAGCCAGTACTTGTGCTCCTAGCAATAGTTAATATAAATTGACCCTAGCTGCAAGCTCTTCATGCCATGTGAGAGTTTTACACGGCTCCGCCTCGTTCATCGCAAGCTTGACGGGTAGACAATTCTCTCGACAATGGCCCCTTTATACTGATGCATGGAGACTTCTTCAACCACAACCTGCTCGTTGATGATAACATGTGTATTACAGCTGTGCTAGATTGGGAATGGAGCCCCGAGCAGTACTAATACTATATCGAAGAGTTGGATGGGTTTCGCGCTATCCTTCGACGAAGAGAGGCCACACGATACGGCAATAATACCCTTCTCTCAGATAAATGGGCTCCTACCAATTCATGAGGGACGCGTGAATAGGCATAGGCATGAATACAGGATGAGAGCAGCACGCCTCTAACTCTTTAGAAACCATGGCCAAGGCCACCTGGGGGGCCGTGACCTCCATTCCCTTTCGCTTGCGGCGCGCGACCTGAATACGACGTTCCAGCCCATGCTCTACCCTCGGTTCGTCCGCGGCCTCGGGTACCAGACGCTCGTCTAGGCCACGGAGAAGAATAACATCAACGCCTTCAACGGGCTACTCATCGCCGGCGCGCAACCCTATGTCAAATTGCTCCTCGTAGCGGCCGAGCACGGAAGCGAAGCCTTAACCAAGCTACTCTTGGAGATGGTAGAGCATGATGGCGAAGAACTCGAAAAATGGATACTGGACAAGCTAGCTCGGCTATTTAGGATAGCCGCAGCAAAGGGAAGCAAGGAAGTGCGCCGAGTGTACCTTCACAACCCGAAAATCGAGCGAGGGGCGGTGCAAAGGGCGATCGTATCCGGGGCTATGTCCGCCGTTACCCATGGTCGCACGGCCATCCTCGAATATTTACTTCGCCAGGAGCGCCTGGACGAGAGCGGCATCGTCGAAGGACTTTCGGGCCCCGTCTACGGTATCCTCATGGGCCAAAGCGAACGCCGCTGGCCGTGGCGGCATATGGCGGAAACGCAGCGGCCGTCCTGGGACTGATCGAATCCGGCGAGACGAGAGGGTAGCCTGTCGGATAGGGGTGGTGGATGTGTTGCCGTATGAATACGACATTGTGGGAGTATACATGGGTTACATGAGCTACGCGGCGTTACGACTATTTTATGAGACCGGGGGGTTCGACTTTGGCATGAGAGGTTTCAAGATAGGGTACTAGGGGCGTGTGTGTCGAAGATAGCTACTCATGAAAGGCACTCGACCGATAGTGATATCAGGGTTTAGTCGCGCAATTACGGATCGGGGTTTAGCATGGCCTGCAGGAAGTCTCCTAAGTTGTCATCTCGTCCGGAGAGCGGGTATAAATCTCGACCGAGCTGGTGTGCCGGCCTCACCAGGTCGAGGGGAGGGGTTTTTACTTTTGTTTACTACTCACATCAATCTCATCCGTCCGCCTCCCCATCGCCAGCCAACAACACAACGTTCAAAGCTTCTTGTGTCGAAGGCCCCGCTCTGACCCGACAGTTTAGCTCACCCGTCTACACTAAGCGAGAAATCTAACATAATTTAGGATAAAAGCCTTTTTTACGCTGGGTTTAAGAAGGTTCTTTTCCCGGAATATGGGCTCTAGCTGCTCAATAAATGCTTCCGACTAACTTTTTTAAGGAAATCGCACAGCTCTGACTAGTGTGCCATGGCCAATGGTCAACCATCTCTAGCCAACATTCTCCCACTCTCTCTGGGGCGGGGTGTTGGGGGAAAACGCAAAGCGACAACGTACTGGATTTGTCATGTGCGAAGATATTCTTCTCCAAAAGCACAATGATACCAGATCTTGGATCTAGAGGGAGTTGAAGAAAATTGGTAGGGGGCTGGAGAATGGTAGGCTGTGGTATATTAGGTTTTGATTTTAATCAGCTCCTAGACTTACGAACACTCCTGAGGACAAAAGAAGATTGGAGCGAGCTTCGACCATGAGAATAATCGCATTGAAGCGTCGAGACAGCACGAGTCTCTCAACTTGGAACATCTCAAGAGGCACGTGTCAACACAGGTTCTGATGTTGTTTAGTACCTGATTGGTGACCTTAAGCTGATTTTCAACAGACAAGAAAGCGTGAGCATGTCAAGGCACTCACTAACTTTGACAAGCAATACGTCGACATAGCCTCCCCTATGAGAGCTAAGCTTGTTGTGCAGCTCTTTGCCCAAGGCAGTGCCAAGTCTAAGCAGAAGAGGGATACCCTCCTCAACAATGGACTGACCGAGGACAAGGACGAGGCCGTTGCACCTCTCAGTGAGCCGCAGTCGAAACTGATTACGGACGTTAGGGTGTTCAAGCCGTCGCTGGTGGTGAGTGCTGGGGCGTAGCCGGCTAGAGAGATTATAGAGCACGAGGAGATAGACGTAAGGCGAAAAGGTAAACAAAGCCAGCCAGAAATAACCATGGAAGCCAGCTAGACCTTCCTCTTTCCACCTCCGGATGTCTCGTCCCATCTTATCGAGGCGGTCGTCCTTCTTGTCGATGCCATAACACAGCTTGCACATGTTTGGTCGTAGACCTCAAAATATCACTGCGAGAGAAAGTATCATTGGCAAAGCACACATGTCTGAGAGGCACGGCAACCCGAATCAATTGCAGATTGTCCGTCGACAAGCTGTCTGAGTGGGGCGGGAGATGTGACACCCGTGCCCCGCACGCCTTCCTCCTTCAGGGCGGGTAGGGTAACATGCCTACCCCCGCAAGCATGGGCAAAGAGATGAGGAAGCGAGAAGAATTACAGGGCAGTTCGGTTGTCGGTCCTGAAGCGTCATCAAATGGAGTACAGTAGCCCAAAAGACGATAGTGATTATTGCAAATACGAAGGAGTGCTACAAAGTGAGTCTATGGCAGTATATTAATTGAGTTCTTTACTTCTCTTAGGAGGCTTCGCAACTCTCGGCCTTCCTTTAGCTATTCTCTTCTTCGTCTACTACCGCGAACTCCTCTTGAAAACGTCCTACGTACTCCGTAACTTACCTTAATGCAATCATAGATCCTGATGACACCATGTTCGAGGGCCTCACTTGTCCCCGCCCAGAAGTGAAACGATACAACCATTTGAAGCCAACATTTCCTAGACATCCTAGCTACTTTTTTGCTCTAAATTTAAGAGAGTCTATTACATTGCTACCAGCTCTCATTGGATTTACTGTACAAGTTGTGTGATTTCTTGGCCCACGGCACTGCGTTTTATCAATCGTTGAAGGCAACTCACAAGGCGGAACATTTGAGGTCCTTCGTCGGCTCCGAAAGGAAATCGAAGCACTCGGGGTACAATACCATTCTCGCCATAGTGATATTGACCCTTTGACAGCGGCATTCGTGATCTTGCCGCGCTTCGGAATCTCGCGCTCGAGCCCCTGACAAGCAACGAACTCGAGTTTAATCCCGAAACAATGCTCCGATCAAGTCTTCCGACTCTAGTTACTGTCTAATAAGAGGAGAGACTCTGTTTCTTGTCCGGAGAGGAAAACACCCAACCCCTGAATAAAGGCTGCAATTGCC
The DNA here is from genome assembly GCA_034774675.1 of Scedosporium minutisporum. Lineage (NCBI taxonomy): Eukaryota > Fungi > Ascomycota > Sordariomycetes > Microascales > Microascaceae > Scedosporium > Scedosporium minutisporum. The sequence continues at coordinate 11,164 of SJVG01000807.1, forward strand.
CTCCTGCCGCTGCTGACGAGCTCTACCTTGGCAACATCAGTCCCTTCAATGCCCATAGAGAAACCAATGTCGGCCATCTTGAGAGCAGGGGCATCATTAGTAGCATTACTAGTAACTACAACCGTCTCACCCTGTTCTTGAGTGTCTTGACGAGAATCTGCTTACCCTCGGGGTGTCACGGCACGGAGTGACCACAGGTCTATAGTAGACCAGGCCCAGTATTGAGATCACTACAGAATGCTGGAACTAGCATGAGGCGCAGTCGGCATCCAAGACAAGGTGGCATGAGGTGGAGAACAGGCTAACCAGAGTATGCCTACAGAGCTGAGGACGTGCTGAACTGAAGCATAAGACAAGTCTAAGACAGGGTTAGATCAAGTCAGCTGAAAGGGAAGTGTTCATAGGAAAGAGAGAGGTGAGGGGGAGGTCTTCGGAGGGATGTCGTTAGGATATAAGAAGGGGGGATCAGCGATTAGTGACACTTCAATACTAGCCTCATACTCCCCTTCACAGTCCTACTGCTCCCCTTCACTCTGTGGCACGACGAATTTTTACACGGGGCTAAATCGTGCAAGGACCAAGAGGTATCTGGTGTCTTTTCCTGCCGATCCTTCTCGCTCAACTGTCGGAACACGGCTCCTTCCATTGCTATGATCATGTACACTGGAGAATCTACACAAGTACCGAAAATTTAGCTGCCAGCCGCCATGGGGGGTACACGGGTAATCAATTGGTTCAAACTCTCCGTTGTTTCTTTTTAGTCGCGTCGGTCGTTCGTGCAAAGTTCACCCCCAAGTTCAGCCTCAGCTGCCAGCGATGAAACTTTACGCGCGAGAAGTCGGAGAGTGACGAAGCAGCGACCAGATACCAAGGCGTGAAGGATATAGAAGACTTTGCCTCGTACTTCTTCCAGACCGGCGCTGGGGAGCAGTTATGACGGTGGAGGTTTGGAGACGACGAAGGGACCAATCTTAAATGTACCGAGGATGATAATGATGGAAAGTGGATCTTGCTGGCTAGGAGGGAAGGAAATGGAAACATATGGCACAAGCTGATGGAGGTATGGCAAGCCTTATTGTCCGTCCAGGCCATCTGGCTGGCGTTGAATCTATCCAGCATCCAAGTTGTCTTCGAGGATGACCGAACACTCTGGACCAGTAACAGGAAACGAAATGTCAGCAGAGGTACTATAGAAAAACAAGCTATTTACCATTTCCCCATTTGAAGTAATAGTGTTAGGATACTAGCGCTCGAGAGCCGAACCACCTCCAAAAGTGTTGGCGTACATTTTACCATTCTCAGTCCTACAGGCATGTGGGTCCAACGTCGCCGGGCATGTATGACCAGATCGCCGCAGGCGGCGAACAGCTTGTATGGGTACGGGTAAGCTTGTATTACATAGGTAGCGCATGACCTTGAACTACATCTTCAACACAATGAGTATTACAGTCTTAGAGCACTGCAGGGCACAACGACCTAGCGGCTCCCGAGCTGTGATCCATATACAGGGCCCTGAATGCCGTCTCGGAAAGCCCTCTGGCGGTCTCGGGCGCTGGTGACATGGCTCCTCTTTCGCCCATAATCTTAACCTGTTCGCGTTTCAGGGTTTCTACCGCAGATGGGGGAGCAGTGTAGGAAAAGGTATCGGAGAAAGTGTTTCCTCCTGGCGCCGCACCCAGAATGCTTCTCTCCTCATGATCGCTTGTTTTGGACATAAATCCGAACGGCCAATCTTCAATCATGCTACGCTGCAATGCCCTTCATGTTGCTGCCTTCATGAACCATGCTCAAATCATCCGACACTTTGCGGCCTCCCCCGAAGTCGATTTAAATTGTCCTGCTTACTCAAGACCCCCCAATGCATTTAGCAGCGGTTACCAACGCGGCCGAATGGATCATAATTCACTCAAAGTTTAGATGCCTGCAACCTGATGATAGATTGGTTGCTAGATTGGTTAGATTGTTAACGCTAGATTCGATGGATATGGCGTTTTCAAGACGGGCAAATTGATTGCTGTTAGATTGTTCGCAGTGTATGACTCCGAGCCGACGTAACAGTATATCTATCAGTTTCGACTACGCCCTGTACTGTAAGCAACCTAGCAATTTAACATCGGATTGCTTCACATTTATACCAATTGCATTTCCCTTTTCTTTTTTGCCTAAGATGGTTCCGGGATTATATAAACCCTGGTGTTTCGCTCTCCAAATGCGCACACACCTATCTCTCCTTGCAACACACACAATGAACCCTGTTGAAAGAGAGGCACGATTCTAGGTCTCTCTAGTAAGGAGGTGGAAAAGTGCTACCCTAGTAGCCTAAGCTTTGGCGAAGGCAAAAAGGTTGGTTTCGAGTCAAACTTGTCTATCTCGGTCGAGGTCGAGGTTTGAGGTTCGAGGGATTTGGTAGTTGTCGGATCATCAAGTCGCAGGCGCTTAGGCTGTTCCATTCCGAAAGGCAGCTCAGGGCTTATTAGCCTACGCTTATTATGCTTCACTTATACGTCAGTAAAGAAGCTCGCTGGCGAGAATGGGTAGCTCACATTTGTTTTTTGTTCCGCGCGTTCTTGAGACTAAGTATCCTGACGCCGAGGAAGGCCTGACGAGTCCATTTCTCCGTTGACCCGAGGCTCCTGGTGCGTGTGATGCGAGCTATCGTTATCGTAATGCTTTTCTTCTAAGATAGAACGCCACTTCTCCTTGTCCAGCGAACAAGGGCCCAACTCAGACGCTTTTTAAGCAGGCATGCAAATGGCATACATCGACTGCCGAACGAACTTCTGATCTACGTCCTAGACGGCCTAGAGAAGCCTAGCTATCTTCTGCAATCTGACTTGCAAACGGTGGGCACAATACGCGGTTCAGTGTGTTCATCTTGGGAGAAATTCAACATCGTTTGTCAGGCGGCTGGCTGCTGGGCTAATGAGTTTAGGAGGGTTAAGAGGACCTCTTCAGCTTCTAAGATCCAGCAGCCGATAGTGAAGAACAATATGAGGCCTTCGCAGTTTGCTTTTCAGTCCAAATCCCGTCGGTCAAGATACGGCATTCTCTAACCCCACCTCGCAACTACAGGTGGGTTGTTATAGAAAAGTGGAAAAAGAAAAATACTGGGGTAAGGCGCTCCCCTTCTACAGCTCCATCCCAGAGCCGGGGTGCAGAAGAAAATAATAGCTTTATTTATAAAATAAAATTTAATTAAATGATGTTGTGGTGGTGAAAAAGGTGACTCCAGGTGCACGTCTGTGCAGTGGTGACGAAAGCGGTATTGGGAGTCGGGGGGGAGGCGGAAAAACGTTATTCCATGCCATTGGACATGGCATTTTACTATTTCTTTTCTTTCCTCTCATCGGGGGGGACAACAAGTTCAACATGTTCTTGAAGTTCAGTCATTAGTCTTTCTTTTAATTGACTTCCTTTTTATTATTTTCTTATGGATCATCTTGTGTGGTGACTCCAGATAGTTCTTCTATCCCCTATTTGACACTTACATGACTCTTGGCTTCCCCCTATTTGGAAGCCTCCTTTCGTTGTGATTCGGCTCTATTCCCGTTGATCAACCATTTCGACGTCCCGTTACCATTCCTGCAGGAGGAGTTGCAGCAGCTTCTTGCAGGAACCATTCTTGACCATTTGACCATTTGTTTCCCACTAGCTACGGAATAACTTGACTTACACAGGGGGGGACTATGTTATAGTGAAACGGAGCAGTGCTCCCGCTAGGGGATGGCGTGGCACAACAGTTTGGTATGCGGGTGACTTCATTTGATCTTCATCTGCCCAACGAGTATTGGTCCGACCGCCAAGATGACCTCACCCCTACGTGTATCGTTGCCCCCAACACCTCCACCGCCATGTCTAAAGCTCTCAAGTCTATCCGGACATGGAAGGCCCCTTTCACGGTGAAATCCGGTGACCATGTGCATTTCCTCCGCGTTATACGGCCCATGCCCGTAGACCCCGACCTCATCGTGCTTACCGACTACCTAAAGCAGCTGGGCCGGGTTTCTAAGCACCATATCCCGGCATTTAAGGAGTTATTCCGAGTAACAGATCAACCCAGACAACCCCGAACGGGCCCCGAGGTGAGAACGCCCGAGATCAAGGGCCCCGTTGACCAGGACTTATTCTCTTCAGTGATAGACCAGAGCAACCCCAGCAATCCGCCAAAGGCTGACCGTGCCTTAGAATACTTTTTCCGTCTAGTCGACTGGCTAGCCGACCCCAACGGCGCCCCATCAGCCCAGCCTCCCGCTACTGTTCTCGGTGCTTTTTCACGGACCTGGAACCTCTTCACCTGGCTGAATCCGGAGGCTTGTCGTTAATGGAGACGAGGGGTGCCACCCAGCTTCGCTGTCGATCTCGAACCACCGATGCGTAAGCTGGATTTGAAGCGTGCTGATATCGTGCGGCCACCGACCCAGTGAAGGAGGAGGAAGCGGAAACCGTTGTCATGGCGAGTGGCGATGATCTCTGGGACTTTAGCGATAGATCCGGTGGGCTGCATCTTGATGAAAGCCCTCTCGTTCGCCGAGGCAACCACGGCTGCGCAGGTATGCAAGAGCCAAGAGAACCGGAAGCTGGCGCCAACAAAACCAGCGACACTGAAGGAGACCGGAGCAGCGAAGAGGATGGCCCCAAACGCACTCACACTGGGAGCGTAGTAGCCGACCTTTTAGCCAGCCTCATCGGCGCCCTCGTGTCGACACTCCTGAATGGTCCATACCTAGGTGTAGTCTCGACAACCGACCAGATGCGCTTCAGTCTTGGTGGCAGGGAATCCGACCCGCCTGCGTTCAAGCTAACCTCCTGCGTCGACGGGTATATCAGGATATCGGATCCCCAGGGTTGTCCGTTCGTGGCTATTTTTGAGGTCAAAGCGAGGTCGAGGCAGATATTGATCAGGTGCGGAGGCAGGAGGCTACTGAGATTGCAGCCTTGGAGTTTGTCTCTAGTGTCGACAAAGAGGAGAGTCGCTCGAAGAGGTTTGTATACCTCCTAATCGGCGCAAGCAGTACTTCTAACTTAGTACGCCCCTAGTCTTAGAGGTGGGCATCTCACCTCGCAAATCCTCATATCTGCGACGCCGGAGGGGATATATATATAAGTGTCGCTGAAAAACCTCGGGGGTAGCAATGCTACATCCGCGACGGCAATAGCCGGGTGTGCCCCAGCGCCGCCGAGTGATTTGGATTGATGCTGACTGAGAAGCCCAGGAAGGGTTCGGGGGCAGGCGGGTCGGGGGTGGATCGCAGTCTTGTTGTCCTTCGCTGCAGTTTCTTACGGCAGTTCTGCGTCTGGCCTGGTGTGGGGCCAGGCATCGCAGCTGTGGTCTGGGAGCCTAGGATCAAGGGCGAACGGTACGTACAACACCAGAGTTCTTTGCGGATGTTAGCTGTGCTGTGTAGCCTCGTGTGATGACCATACGTGTATGTTATCATTTGCCATGGTCACTCACGCTGTACTACGCTACTCATTCCTCTGCTCAACTTGACTTTACAAAAACGCTCCACGCCAAATTCTCCCCCATCATCTCGACCTCGCGTCCAAGGGGCCATCTCATCGTCCGCACCTGCTCTACCCAGTACCGGCAGTTCGCCTTCGTCGTACGATCCCGTATCATCCTAGCCGACCGCACTGGCATCTCGCTTCTAAACACATCCTCCAACACCACCGGCAGCGTAGCCGTCAGTAGTATGATGGGGCGTCCGTACCGGTGTAAGCTCTTTAGCCCTTCGAGCTTATGTCGGTACCCGATCTCCGTGATCACTATATGGCATTCGTCGACGAAAATCCGCTGCAGCAGCCCTGTGCATACTAAGCTGTCGGCGTACGATGAAAACTCCGCCGTCGTTATGACGTCCGCACTGACGAAAACGATCCGCACCCCTCGCGGTGGCACTTCTCGTCCGGCACTTGGCGACGACGTAAACCTGATACAGTCCACTCCCATGTCTATTGTTCGTACGACCAAGTCGTCGATCAGCGCCGCAAACGGGACCACTACGATGCTCGTTCCCGCGTTCGCCATCGTGGCTGGGAGCGTGAATAGTATGCTCTTTCCGCCGCCGGTTGGTAGTACGATGATCGCCGACTCCTCTCAGCTTGGAAGAAGTCGAGGATTTCCGTCACAGCGCCGGGCGCTGATCGGAGTCAAAAGCTGAATTAGCTGTTGTACTACATAATCCGGAGCCTTTTCTACTCCGCAAATATACAAATTGTTCAGACGCT
>SJVG01000808.1:0-17361 GCA_034774675.1 Scedosporium minutisporum
CCCGACGCCCCCGCAGCCCGTATCCAACCCGGCTCCTCCGCCATCGGCGAATCCACCGCCCAGACGCCCGCCTGGGACGAGCGCGTCGTCCAGATCGACATGAAGCACAAGCACAGCGACGACATCCTCGCGGCCTTCATGCACGAGACCAAGGCCGAGCCCGTCATGCCGACGGCCGAGGACGAGGAGGCGTTGAGGGAGTTTGAGAAGTTGGATGAGCTTGCTGAGAAGGATAGGGCGCGGATGAAGAAGATTTTGGATGAGGAGAGGAAGGCGAAGGCTATGTTGCGGAGGGCGAAGGCTGGTGCTTTGGCGTGAGGTGGGAACCCCCCTTGGCTTCTTTGCGGTGGATTGATATGAGATTCTTCTCCCTGCCATATCTGTATCATATATTGTAGAAAATAGACGAGAACGGGATTTCCTATATAATGCAGTATCTAAATCCTTTTTTAGCTACATTTAGGATGGCTAAGAACATGAGTGGTACCCGAGCCTCATGAGACTATGTCAGTAGAGTGAGGAAGGCTGTGAAGTTGGATATCATATCAGGCTATGCGGACGCTGCCACTCCGGGGTACTACCCAAGACGCCTTCAAGGGCAGGTGAGGGTGCTGTAGACAAAAACACAACAATTAGATGAGACAGGGATGTAAACCGACATACCACGGTATCAACATAGGGCAATGAATAAACAATTCAAGTTCAAAGTCGTAAACCCAAGAAAATCCAAGTGTTAAATTCTAAGCTACGGAAATTCGCTTAGAACGCTCCTTCCGAGTCTTGAGAGCGGCGGTTTTGTGCGTGTATGTGTTATATATGAGAATTCGGCTCTGGATTCTCAACGACTCATGGAAGCTCAAGTGGTCGAGCGGTGACGCACTGCTTACAAACTACTTCCGCAAGGCGCCGGCGTGGAGCCCGGTCTGGTCAAACTATGAGGGCGTGGAGGAAATCTGGGAATTGGGAAAGGGAAATTGGGACTTGGGGAGGGAGAAGTGGGAATTCTTTTTTTGCTGGATCATCTTTTAATATGTGATATTGTTTTTTTCTCCCTCTTCATTCTGTGAGAGAGGATTTCGAGTCTTTCTTCGGGGCTCGTTCAGGTTGTGATGCCTGGGGGGAGGAGGTGAGGTGAGGGGTGAAGCTTGGAGGTGTTGTTGGTTCAAAAACTGGTGGGTGACTTCTACACCTTTTTTTTTTTTTTTTTTTTCCTCTTTCCATGTTGAGGGTCGACCAACCATCTGTTCTCGCCTTCTGACACCGGACTTGGACATCCGTATGAGAATATAACTCATACTTCCCCGAGACCTCGTGGACGACCTTCAGACAGCTTGCACTACACATCAATGCCATGGAACGGTGAGATTTTGATACTATTTCCCCAGCCGCAGGAGCCACGAGAGACAAGGACAACAAGGACAACCAAGTTACTCTATTAATGGCCATTTGAGCCAGGCAGACAGACATCATACCACGCTCCAATACCACAGATAGCGTACACGCATATCAAGTTTATCATGTCGATACAACATCATCATAAACCATTTCCATCATCGCAACCCAAAGCCCTCGCTCTCACGAACAGCCGTCCACACCAACCTCTCCAGCTTCTCCCGCGACGCGTACCTGTATAACACAATCATATTGAAGCACGTCCGCGCAATGGGGAATCGATCGCAATCGTCTCCTAGACAACTAATCTTGATCTTGAGCGACGAGGTACCCATGGCGGGGATTCTGTCGCTCCCGGTAATGAAGGAGAGGAGCTTCCTCTGGTCTGCAGGAGGGGCCTCGGCGAACGTCCCCCAGAACCACTGGACCACGGGCTCTGTTTCATCGGGCTTCTTAGTGTCCCAGTTCTCATACTCTGCCACTCCTCTGAGGGCGTCAATATCGAGGGCGTCGTCGGATCCCCGTACTAGGAGTTCAATCTCTTCGGGCCGAAACAGGCTGAGCGCCGTTCCGCTGCAGACCATGAAAAAACCGCGTTTGAACGGTTCGAACTGCCGAGTAACAGAGACATCCAAGACGTATCTGACGTACAAGTCGACGTACTCACGCCGATTTTCATTTGTGACCGGCCTATCTGCTCCGCCGGGAACGAGGGGAACTTGAACTGTCGTTCCATATCTATCCGTATCGATAGCAAAATCAAGACCAAACGTTTCTTCCACGTCCCCGCTATAATCGAGGAGTTGTCGGAGGCCGTTGGCTAGTCGGGGTCGGAGCTCCGCAAGGTCATCCAGAGTGTAACTCAGCAACGGTCGAGGGTGTGCTACCGAACCTGGGGCGGGAGCCGGTCCGGTCGCTAGCAGCTTTCTAAAGGTAAAGGGAGGAAGGGGCATATCTAGGATTGTTGAATTATAAATAGCGAGCCCCATGACGACACCGACGAGGAAGAACTGATCAGAAGTCTCGAAGGAATTGGGGTTGAAATAGCAGTATCCTGAATCCTCGTCATAAACAAACATGCCTAGACTCATGATTAGCACAGGAAAACTCAATGCCACTTTATAATGTTGAAAAGGATAAAACGTTACCATTGTTGAGGTTAAAAACCTCTCGGATCAGGAGTAGGAACCATTCCTTCCGAAGACCGCCGTGATCAATACCCTCCTCACCAGCAAAAGCAATACGTAGGCTCTTCTTGATGTCCTCACTTCCGCTGCCAATAATCTCGCTCACACCCTTAAGACTGTCCTCAACAAGGCAATCCCTCCGCACATCCAAAACCCAGAACTGATTCACGTTCTTGCGGCTCAGGATGCTATCGAAGAAAGCGTCTCGGGCTTTTGTGAGCATCTGCCGTCTCGCTTCGTGCTCTAGGACCCGCGTTTTAGCTGCGATGCTGAGGAGAAAAGGGTATTGGCAGAACGAAAATCCTCGCTTGGACTCCCACGTCTCAAAATCCGCAATGAGATCCGTGCCATCGACGAAGGTGTTATAAAAGTCGCTTGTAGGAAGGATTTGGCCGTGGGTTTGGATACCATCTCGGGGCGTGGGCTGCCCACCTACAACCGCATTTGATCCTGGAAGAAGTGATTCCCGCCTTGATACAGGAAGATTATTCGCTGAAAAAAGAAACGCCATCACACGTGCTGCGGCTCGAACCTGCCAGTCTTCGCTACACGTCGCCCATTGGTCTGCCCATTTATTTTGTAGTACAGAATTGTCTCCTAGCGCGGCATGGAGCTGGGCAGTGGTAGATTCACTGCCGCCTAGGCTAGGAACTAGCCCATTGGTGATGTCAACTCTCAACTCAGGTTTCGCTCTGCTTGGACGAAGGAGACGATAAGTCAAGAATCCGGCCACCATATCCTTGATCTGCTTGAAGTGACTTCGTGGAAGTCGTGCAAACCAAGAGATGATGTGGTTGTGACACATCACGGAGGATTGGGATAATAGTCCAAGTATTCGCTTGATAATCGCTGCATACTGGATGGGAATGACTCCGGCCGGCATCTTCCTGGGCGGTGAACTTCTAGTATTCGGCGCCCTCTCGGTAGTCGACGACTGTAACCAACCGCGAAAGGAGGGAGGATTGAGATATAAGAGGGGGTTATGAAGCGTTATCAAAAGAAACCGTAATGTTTCGGGTTCGGAAATCGGGCGTCCAGGGCGCTTGAGAAGACTTTCGGTCGCTTTCAAGAGGACTCTCTGGGTGTGCATCTGGGCCGTGAGGAGCTCGAACTCAATATCTTTCAATCTCTCCCCTGACGGCGCGGTGAATGATTCTTGTGGCTGTTGCTCGGATAATATGTCATTGTAGACGTTCTTCCACCCCTCCGCAGCGTTGATCACTGTCGAATACCAATCGCGGAGCTCGTCCCAGTCCATATGAGGCGATCTGTGCGACACCCGAGATAATGAAACCTCTTGTCTCTGCGAGGCTGCTCGCCGGACAAAATAGTTGTCCTGGCCACCGCTCCACCACGCACCGTTCTCGGCAATGTCACCCACCATGAGCATCTTGGGATCGAGATTGTTAATGGTCGGTTCGGAAGGCGCTGACTCTCGCCGGCGATGGTGGACGTGGGAATTAACGGGGCGACTGTCGGACCTAACGGGGACAGTGCGACGTCTAGTTGAGAACGAGGAATTTACACATTCGAACGAGCTGAAGGAGGCGACGATGTAGTCCTCTAAGGGCTGGAAGATTCTCGGGCGAGATGGTCCGGAAGGGCTCGGATGCCGTGGCGGCCTCTTTTCGCCGCCAGATCGCATTCCAGAATCCGCCGATGGTCTCTCAGGATATGAAGAGGAGTAGGAGCGCAGGTTAGTATGATCGAAGGTTGTGCTTGTCGGCGAGAGCATGGACTCGTCGAAAACACTCGTGGGAGGGTAGGTTGGTGATGCCGCCGAGAGAGATCCCACACCTGGCCGGTTCATATCAACTGCCACCGGGGTTGTAACTCCCTTCTCGGAATGAATCGTGATGTGGGACCTGAGAGCCTCGCTAGGGGCAGCATGCAACCCCAGACCTTCCTTGCTCTCCTTCACATCTAAGGAGGACTTGAGAAAAGAGCGGAGACATTGCCGAATAAGCCACTTCGTATGACATGTTGATATTGTCTTTACCGAACGCGGATCCGCTGGATCTTGAGCCGGAGGTGTGTGAGAAGTTTGGATAGTGGGCGGCTGCTGACCACTAGGCGCGGCCAGTCCTCTAGGCCAGCCGACAGAACTGTCTCTCGCCTCGGGGTGAACTCTCGAAACGAGATCGTTGATCGTTAGGCACACCGTGCACCGGAAGGTATGAAGTTCCTTGGGCCACCGGGTACTCGAACCGCAGGTCATACAAAATCCCGACGTAAAGTCCTTGCTAGCGTAGCGAGCATGTTGACCACGCTGGGGCGGCCTGCGCGAACTCTCCTTTGAGCGCCTCTGTGACGACGTCCCACTGTCGTCATCATCAGAACCAGACGCTTCTTCCTCGTAGCTATCGGGCTTCTTCTTCTTACTGCTAGCGAAGAAGGAAGGAAACGGGTTGCTGATCGACCGGGAATGCCGAGGCCGGCGTGGGGCCTTCCGACTCCTAGACGGATGAAGGTCGGATTCCGACGAGCTCGAGTCCTGTTTCTCGTATGCAAACTTCACAGGACGTAGGTGGTGAGACTGGCACGGGATGTCGACAGCATGAACCTGGGGGATAGCGGTAAGGACATCGCTTGCGGTGTGCGAGTCTCTGCGGATTGGCCAAGGAGTCATTCCTGCGAGAACTGTGCTCTCTAACTTTGAATGGATAAAAATCTCCTTGTCGAAAGCGAAAGGGCCGAGCACTAGTATGGGGAACACATCTAGTTGCAGAGACTTGGGGTCAAGGTAAAGGTATTAATGCTTTGCCTCGTCCCGAGGGTTTGTTTGCCGAGCAGACAAACTCCCTGAGCGGCGCCGTGTAGTGAGTGGAATCTATTGGGTGCCTGGATATGTATATAATATCAATCAATAAGCTGGCATAGCCCGGGGAAGGGGGGCACGGTGACGGCACGGCGAGTGCCACAGGAGCCCGACCAGCAAACGACGGACTTGATTGTTGGCAAAGCGGATCGATATTCGGCTGCGCGCCCCCAGGCACTGCCGTTTTTCTAGGGATTATTTGAGATTTGACACGAAGATAGCCTGCCTCGAGGTCCTCAGGCAGAATGGGCAGCGGTCAAGAGAAGTAATGTAATGCCCCTGTCATAGCACGACGAACTAAATGATGAATAATAACAAGATCAATTAAAATGATGTATACCTTGTTGCTTGGCACAGAATGAAGTCAAGATTGAAATATTGCACCCACGCTCAAGAGTGGAAAAGGGGTATAGTAGAGTTTAGGGCAGATGGGAACAAGTAAGTGTGGTCATGAGGGGAGAGAGAAGGAGAATCTCGAGGCGTTTGTCTTGGTACAAGTACCTTCGTTCGTCAGAGGCGAGTGCAACCGACAAACGGCAATTTAGATTAAACGGCGCGGGCTGTTTCTGTCGGTTCCAAACCTTCCAAGGGTCCTTTTAGTGCAGTTAGCGCAGTTTGTGCAGATTAAGGTGGGGATAAGCGTTATCCAGCCAGGAGCACTGGAACTCATGCCACTCCTCATGTCCAACAAGGTTCAGCCCTGAGACGTTGAAATGGGATTCTCACTGCTAGTGCTGCTTGCTTCAGCTTGGATACCGAGCATTTGGGGTCCAGTCCCTTGCCGTTGTCGGTGTTGCAGTCATCGCGTGCCACATTCCCGGTATGTACCGGGAACCCCAGCCTGCATTGATGGATCTTTTCTCCTTCGACGTTGTATTACGAAGTACAAGTATCAACGGAGCACGGCATTCTTAAATGGTAGGATCAATTAGCAACCGCGGAGTTCATCCTTCAAAACCCTGTCAGCATTTAAACCTCTTTACAGACTCTAAACGATATTCTCGAAGGAAAAAAAAAAAAAAAAAAAAAAAAAAAGACGCTCAGACAGCCTCACGAACAGGAGAGCAGGAATCGTATTGCGAAACGAGTCGCTGAAACCAATCAAACTCGTATTCGATGAAGCATCGTCTTCACACCTGGGCAAACGGCGGACATTATTGGATCCCGGACTGCGCTTCCATCTCACTTCCGGTGATGATGGCACCTTGGCCTTAGCCCTCCTGCAGGTCGCGCGGCATACTGCAATTGGAGAGGGACAGACAGCCACACCCACCAAGTAATCCTCCGGAGGTTTGTGCCGCGGGACGACATTTGGGGAATGTGATTCACCTCCTGTCACGCCGTGATAGCTTGCATTTGCAGACATTTGCAGAGCCATGATCCCTCAAGTCGTCTGCGAAGTAGGATTCGAACTCCTTAAAAATCCCCTTGTCCTTACTGAATACGAACGTGTTTTTGTTGCTATAAATATGTCATTGATCTTCGTTCCCAAGTTCCAATTGGTGTGTCGGTAAAGATTGCTCTTTCGTGAGCGGGACGATGCAGCAGCAACCCTCAAGCAGAGCCTTCTTAAACCTAAGAATAGACATCCTTCAGGAGGCCCTGGCCCTCAAAGGTTGAAACTTACGCAGTCTTCCACCGAGGAATGAAACTGCAAACGCAGAGAGGCAAAGTCCTGATTTTACCAAGCGAGGAGGCATCGATGAATTCATCATAACCACAAGTGCTCAGAATAGTGAATCTAGGCCGGCTATAGCCCAAGCTTGGTATGTAGACTTGAGTGAAACCGTGTCTTTCCCACCTTTTGACGATAACCACAACCCAAGGCCCAAGATGCCATGATACAACGTCTAGGCCGGAACATAGGGAAAATCCCAACTAGGAACAACATCACCGCGGAAGTGCACAGGGACGGAGTTTGAAATGATTTTGTCCACGACTACAGCCTATATCACCACGTACGCCTGTTCCGCTCTGAACCGCGGAGCAACCTAAAACCTAGTCTCGAAAGTCTAATCCGGAATACGATTCAGGAACCCATTCCCATCGCTCTTCCTTCCCAGACCTCACAAATGGACTCAATAAACCCGAGGCAATCCATAATTTTTTCGTTCTTTTCAACCCGGAAAAGGTGTCATAACAAACCGTGCACGTCAATGATGATGTTTTCCTTTGGAGGCAAAAAAAGAAAGTTCTCGTTCGGCGGGGGATAAAGTCAAGTTAAAACAAAGGGCGACTTGATTCGGGGCCGGGCCAACAGCGGTTATGCCGTGTACGCCAGCGACTATGTTGGGTGCTTCTAATGACGGAGTTGAGGAAATATCAACCAACCCTCGAGGATACGCCGAACAAAAGAAAATTTGCTTTTTTGTCTTTTAAGAAGGAGGAGCACCACCACGGCCACGGCCATATCCACCACGGCTGTTTAGAGATATTCGTTAGCATATGTCCTTTTTTCTCTCCTCTTTTCCCTTCCTTCACACCAAGAGGAAAACAGAAAGTCACAAGGGGGACTGCGGCTTACAATTGAGGAGCAAACTCGCCAGGCGCTCCACCCTCCTTGCCCTCGCCAGCATCACGTCGTCGGTAGCCACCCTCACGGTCTCCACGGTCACCGCCACGGCCACGGCCAAACGGCCTCCTCTCGCGCTCACCCTCGCCCATCATGCCACGGGGAGGAGCGTGCGAGCGCTGCTGCTTAATGTGTGTCGCGGGGACGATCTCGGCGGGGAGGTGAAGCCACTCCCTGAGGTAGTCAATGCCCTCGGGAGTTAGGGTGTAGTAGTAGTATTGCCAAGAGAATCGGGTCTTGACATAGCCGCGGGAGTCGAGCGACTGGCAGGCCTTAACGACGAAAAGGTTCTTCGTGTCGATATCGTCGTGCTTGGGAAGGTTGTAGTCCTTCTTCGCGACGAGGACACCCTCTCGGAAGAGGTACTAAATATCGGGCAAAAAAACACTCCGCGTCAGCTTCCAGATACTTGAATTTTTACCATCATTGAAACTCTCGAGAGCGCGGAATCGATAATACCTCGTGGATCTTCTTACGGTCAGCCTTGGGAATAAGCATCTTGGCGGTTGGCTCCGAAAATTGAGGATGGTTGAGGTGACGTTTGGAAAGGCGATCAAGAGACCTGAAATGGATGGGCTTTTTTTTGTGTGAAAAAAACCCTACAGTACAATTGGAGGGGTGAGCTGGGACGGGCGGTGCGGGCTCTGCGGGTCAGTGGGTGTGGCTGAGTCACGTGAGATCATAGCATGATTGATTACATGTGGCTGGGACTGTCTGGGAGTGACATCAAGTGTTAATTAAGTCCAACCTCACTTCAAGGCCTGTGGTTGCTATCGCTTCCCAAACAAACTTCACCAACGGAGAACCTCACATCAACCCGGCGACATCAAATCGATCGCATTTATCTCCAACCACCGTTTTAATAAATCACTCACCAAACCTGACTGACGCCGACCTTTCAGTCATCTCCTTTCAAACAAGTTGCCATCAATCGCGACTAACCCCACCTAATCCCCACCGCCCTTTATTGACCTTCACCCACTGTTGCCATCGCTCAGCATGGCGCCTACTGAGATCAACCTGCTCATTAGCAGCTTTGCCGGCCTTGGCCTCCCATCTACCCTTGTCCTACCCGTATCCAAGGAGGCATCAGTTTCCAGCGTATGGGAAAAACTAAAGACGCAACTACCCGCCACATGCGATCGACTTCTCCTCACAACCGCGGGCAACAAACTGCTTCAACCATCCTCCACTACACCAATCAGCACCTACTCTTCAGCACAAAATGACGAGTTCATCTCTCTACGGCTTTCTGCCCCCTTATGCGGCGGAAAGGGGGGTTTCGGATCCCAGCTGAGGGCGGCTGGTGGACGCATGTCATCCAAGAGGAAGGGAACCGAAGATACTGGTTCTAGCCGCAACCTCGATGGGCGAAGGTTACGGACTGTTAATGAGGCAAAGGCACTTGCCGAATATCTTGCTATCAAGCCGGAGATGGAGCAGCGCGAGAAGGAGAAACGCCGTCAGAGATGGGAGCAAATTGTCGAGCTGGCTGAACGTCGCGAGGACGAAATTAAGAACGGAACCAAGGCGAGGATCGATGGGAAGTGGGTGGAGGACAAGGAGGAGGCTGTTGACATGGTCCGAGCCGCCGTTCTTGCTGCCATGAAACCCAAGGCTCCCGCCGAAGGCAGCTCTAGCACTTCGAGCACTACGGACTCGGCGGAGGAGAGCGAAGGCTCAGACGAAGGCAAGAAGAAGATTGAGTCCAAGCCTGCTACTCCACCCTCGGATTTGGAGAGCGATTCCAAGGGGAAGAGAAAGGCCGTCTCTAAACCCAAAGCGCTATTTGGTTTCGATGAGGATGATGAGTTTATGAGCTCGGATAGTGACGAGGAATGAGGGTGGAAAGCAGAGGATAATCTGCACAAACTCACGTACTCACTCATACAACCTGTATTATAATTTTAACGTTGACGGCTTACGGTCTATGGTTCGGGATTATGGAGTTGACGATTACAATGGCGCATAGCACTCTTTGAAATACCAAAGGCTTTCATTTCATGATTCGAGATCATAGTGAGAAACATCAAAAAGAAATCAAATTGCAAAAATGGAATGGTCCTAGTCCGCTAAGCATCCACTGGTGAGTGACTCCCGGGACCTCCCATTTCTCTGCCGTGGGACGATCTCCTCCTGTTTTGAGATAGAACCTCATTCGGGCTCTAAGATTGAGTGGCAAGGATGGGAATACATGAGGCGGTGAGGAGGCTCCTTCTTTGCCTTCCTCGTTTCCTATTTTTTGCGGGAGGGAACTCACATGAAAATGGAAGGGCAAAGAAGAAGAAGAAACAATTCCATGTGTTTCCCTCAATGAACAGTTATATTCATGTGAAGACACCAGTGACATAGTACAAATCGCAGAGCGGGTGATGGTAAACAAAAAGGATTTCCAGACGTAGGTCCGAGGGATTCAAAGGTACTGTCTATTCTATCACAAAAGGTTCTGCTAACCCATCAATGGCTATACATATAATTTACTGGTCCAACTTGACGGGGAAGTTGCCACCCTCTGCAGAAATGCGTTAGATCATCGCAATCATCTCGAAAAAAGAAGCCCTTCCGAATTCAAACCAGGAAACATACCTCGTTGATCATCCCAGCGCTGGTACCAGCTCGAGGGGCAGAGAGACTTGTAGGCCAGAAGGAACTGTATCGCGTCAGAAGAGGGGTTCTCCAGATCGGTTCGTGGCCCGGTTCGACTTTACCTGGCGGCAAGGCGCGAACTCCTCGCCCTTGGCGTTGATGCACTTGTGGTAATCGACGTAGTTTTGCCAGCAGTGCTTGGTCTGGTTCTGGTTGGGGAAACGGGAGTCGACACCTGGAATCGGCAAAAAAAAAGGTTAGAGACACCGGCTTCAGCGGACGGGCAACGGGCAAATCGGGCACGCGGAAGATCGATTGATCTTGTCGCCGGGAGGCTCTAGGAATTCGAAGACGTTGAGGGTTGTCAATTGTTCATACCAGCTATAGGACTCTGTTAGCCTCGGAGATAATCACGCCATGACTGCGAAGGGACAGAAGAAGAGGAGAGGGAATTCTTCTCGATGCGTACCAGTCACAAACTTGAAGGGCTTGGTAACAAGCTCATCACCGTGTTCGTCGGACATTTTGGCGGTGTTTGAAAGGAATTGGGGCCTTGGGCTCTCGAGATCGAAAAAACTAGGTCAATTGGTGGGGAGGATTGAATTGTTTTCCGAGAGCGTTCAATTGAAGAGCTTGGTGTGAGCAAGGTCGAGATAGATGGAACAAAGAATCAGGTGGTTTTTGGTTGGCCGAGCATGGCATGGAAATTGCATTATTGCCTTGGATATAAGGCACTAAACACCCCAACCGAGCTTAGTTTTTCAATTGATAGACACGCCATCAGTCGATCCAATCCCCTCCGAAATCGAGTATTTCCGACGCCGTCCGTTCGTGATCTTAAGAGTCTTTCCTTTGCCTCGCCTTTCCCAAACTCTTCGAACAACCTCTCGACCATCTCCCCTCAAACCACTTCAAAATGCAGCCCTCTCTCGCTCTCCGGATGTTTCGACCTACTGGTCGCATGATGAAGGCGGTTCGTTCGAGCTTCTTTTCCTTGTCCCAACGCCGCGGCATTTCCGCTGCGGTTCAATTGAATGTACACTAACGTGACAAAATTTATAGGCCGAGCCTAACAGTACGTTAACCCCCTCGATCGCGAAATAGCTAAATCCACAAGCGATACTCGCCACACGACAGCCCAATTGATTCACGCAATGCCTTTGCGATGTCCGTATAGCTAACTAAAGAGCAACAGCCCCCGGCTTCGCTGGCAGGGTCAAGAAGGTCCCTGCTGAGCTGTGGCCCCTGGGTATGTCCTTTTCAACCTTACTCAACTCATACTCTCAATGGCTCCAGAGTATAAGGCCACCCGATGGTTTTGAGTCGTTCAAATCATGGAGAGCTCTTCGACTAACACAAGATGTGCAATATAGCCGCTGTCGTCGGCTTCGCCCTCTGCGCCGCTGGTTACTCCGTCGGCCGCAAGTTCGTCGTCGACAAGAACCTTCGTCTCGCTCGCCAAGGTGCTGGAAAGGACGACCACGGCGAGGAGCACCATTAAGAATGTTTGGGAACTGGGGATCGGAGGTCGCCTCCCGGCGTTCACACAATCTTGTTCAGATTAGAAGGGTCAAATTTGTACATGTTGGGGCATGGCCGTCTATATTTAGGCGCTGTTAGAGCATCTCAAGCTGTGCAGTTCTTGTTTTATTTTTTGTCAATACAATAGATTCCGTCTCATGACGTCCAACTAATATCTCCCTCGTACACCTGCATGACCTGCTTTCTGGTTACTTGCCACACAACTCGATGACACCGCGTATGAACTCCATAGAACGCCAACGCTATGCCGAAGTTATTAAGAGAAGGAGGAGAAATGGGCTCGCATTACTCGGGCTTCGGACCAGCCACGTCGAGCCCTTCCAAACCTTGCATCGGATGATCGCCATTATGAGTCTTGTCTGCTTCCATTTTGTCCTCCCCAATTGCGTGCTCTGCTAACCAACTTTCCTATTAGAGGAAGAAGAAAAAAAAGTCAGCAAATCTCCCTGATTACAATTGCTAAAATGTGAGTGGCCAAAACGTACTTGCTCCCAAACAGCTGTCCGGCTATTCAGCCCGCCCTCAGCGCTCTTGGGCGGCTTAGAAGCGGACACCTTAAGGATGCGCCCAAAGAGCTCGGCCTGGTCCATGTTGTCGATTGCCTCTTTGGCGTCCTCGGCCTCTTCAAATTCTACATAGGCGAAGCCTCGGTGGGGTTCCGTCGCACCTGGCTTGTCGTTTTTTGGTATCGAAACGTCGACGATCTCGCCAAAGGGAATGAATGCATCATATATATGAGTTGATGTCACGACAGGCGCCAGTCCGCCGACATATACCGTTGCTTTCCACCTCGCTTCCGTCATGGTGTGAGCTTGCTGATTGGCGGGAAGGGCTGAGAGAGTGAATTGAGAGTGTCTCGTACGTTTGTCGATTGAGATTGAGGCTGAAGAAAATTGGTGAAGGCTATATCCAGCTCGGGAGGGCTTGTTTTCGGGCTCTTACAACATGAAGTCTCAACTTAAATCTCAGCTCCTCTCACTCTCCCGCACCCTGCTGGGATCGAGTTCTAGAGGGGCAGAAGGGAGTCTTAGGTCACGTGAACCACGGCTTCAGGCTTCACCAGACTTGGGATTGCAACACCGAGCGGAGGTTGACATTCGATTAAGCTGGAATACTCCTCGCACATAGATTTATTCTGACCTATACAGTCTTGCTGTGCTTTTTACTACCCATTGACCTGGCATTACATGACGAGGTATGTTCGACGGATTTATATGTGTCCCTCAGGGCCGACGCCCCAGGGACTTGCCTCAAACTGGGCTCACGAAAGCTGGGTTCAACTCCTCCGATTCCTAGGGGCTGTAAAGACCATTAGCAGTGCAGGACTTTATTTTGAAATAGAGGTGTTGCGATTGCATCAATCCTATCGTGACCAAGTTCAAAGACGATCTCGCTTCTCAGTGTTGGAGTCTCTTATCTTCATTCGACTTGCTGAGTCTCCCACGTGATGATTGACTAAGCATAGGCGGCCAGGTGAGCCTAAACCGGAGGCAACACAAGGAAAGTGCTAAACTATTCACGGTGCAATGTGTGGGGCACTAACACCAATCGAGGTGTATCACTGTGGCAGGTGTTAGTGAGATGTGGCAGGAGGCGTGGCACAACAGGGCACAGAGACCACTCCACTGCAATCTGGCATCATAGCAAGATATCTTGCTTCTTCCGAGCCCCAGCGCAAATCACCACAGAAGCAACCCGTTCTTCTCTATAATTGAAATTATTCCCCAGGACAGGTTGCCGCAATAAATTTGAACGGGCTGGCGGTGCCCAATTCCACATTCATCAACGATCCTTTGCGCCAACCAACACGATAACCGCCTCCCGTAATCTCCACCTCCTAAGACCAGGTCCCAAGCTGGGCACAACGGACGAACATGGTTCGCTTGCGAGAGATACCGCGGACAGCCGCGTTCGCCTGGTCTCCAGGAACGTCGAAGCCGCTGCTGGTCACCGGAACCCGTGCTGGAGCTGTTGATGATGATTTCTCCGATGAGACCAAGCTTGAAATCTGGGACCTTGATCTTGACGACGAAGATCAGGGTCTCGAGCTCCAGCCTGTGGTGAGCATTAACACAGACTCAAGGTAGGATCTTCAGAAACATATCTACCTATATACGCCTGTGCTGGGCTACGTCCATGTTACTCACACAACTTGAACATTAGCTTCTACGACATTGCCTGGGGACCTCCCGATGAAGATCATCCCAGGGGTATCATTGCCGGCGCCCTGGAGAACGGCTCCCTCGACCTCTGGGACGCCAAGAAGCTCGCCGAGGGAGCTTCCGATGCCCTTATTGCGCGAACGACGAAGCACACGGGACCTATTAAGGCGTTACAGTTCAACACCCTGAAGCCTAACATTCTTGCTACCGCCGGCGCTAAAGGCGAGATCTTCGTTTACGATGTCAACGACCCGTCCAGCCCCTTTCGCCTTGGCACCGCCGCAGCGCGTGCCGATGATATCGAGTGTCTGGCCTGGAATAGGAAAGTGTCACACATTCTTGCGACTGGAGGGACAGGCGGCTTTGTGACTGTGTGGGATTTGAAGACCAAGAAGCCCTCTCTCACTCTGAATAATAATCGCAAGGCTGTTAGCGCGATCGCGTGGGACCCCAACAACTCGACCAAGCTACTGACGTCGACTCCGGATGACAACACCCCCGTCATCTTACTCTGGGACCTTCGCAACTCTAATGCTCCGGAGAGAGTCCTCCAGGGCCACGAGCAGGGTGTCCTGTCCCTTTCATGGTGCCAACAGGATAGCGATTTGCTTCTCTCTTGCGGCAAGGATAACAAAACTATTGTGTGGAACCCGCAAACCGGCGAGCGTTACGGCGAGTTCCCCGAAGTTACGAACTGGACTTTCTTGACGAGGTTTAACCCCCATAACCCCAACTTGACCGCCACTGCGAGCTTTGATGGCAAGATTACGATCCAGACCTTGCAAAACACCAACCCCTCCACTGCGCAGGCTGCTGCGCAAAACTCGCTCGACGGAGAAGATTTCTTCACGAGCGCGCAAACCCAGCCTCAAGACACTTTCTTCTCCTTGCCCAAGGCACCGAAATGGGCCGAGCGTCCGATCGGCGCGTCGTTCGGCTTTGGTGGAAAGCTCGTAATTTTCAAGAAGGTCGAGGCTGGCGGCAAGCGGTCGTCTAAGGTTATCATTACTCACTTCTCTGCGGATACTGAGGTCAGCTCCGCGAGTGAGAAGTTTGAGGAGGCCCTGCAGTCGGGCGATATCTCGGCTATTTGCGAATCGAGGATTGAAGAGGCAGCCACGGATGAGGATAAGGCCGATTGGGAGGTCATACAGACATTGGCGAGTGAGAATGCCAGGCAGAAGATTGTTGAACAGCTCGGCTTTAAGCAAGAAGATGTTGCCAACGGTGTCGCCACCGCGGACTCGAAGACTGGAGACAAGGCGGATGAAGGTGCTAAGTCTGGCCTCTTCGAAGAGGATGCCGAGGCTGAAGGAGATGGGGATGACGACTTCTTCTCGAAGGGCGCTACAGCTACAGCTACGGACCATGGCCAGTTCCAGATTCTCGGTGACGAAGATAGTGATATTGACAAGGAGATCACCAAGGCCATCATGCTTGGCAACTTCGCCAAGGCAGCGGACCTTTGCCTCAAGGAAGACCGGGTGGCTGATGCGTTCTTGATTGCCAATTGCGGTGGTCAGGAATTAGTCGACAAGGTTCAGGCCGCCTACCTCGCAAAGCAAAACGGCTCGCCCAGCTACATTAGACTTCTCAGCTCTGTCATCGCCAAGGACCTCAAGGATATCGTCAATAATGCCGACCTCTCAAACTGGAAGGAGGTGATGGCGGTGCTTTGCACGTTCTCGAGCCCAGAGGACTTTCCTAGTCTCTGCGAGGCTCTCGGTGACAGGATTACCACCCAAGGGGCTCGACAGGATGCCTCATACTGCTACTTGGTTGGCTCCAAGCTGGAGAAGGTGGTTCCAATCTGGATCTCCGTCCTCGAAGAGGCTGAGAAGGCTGGTCTTAGTGAGTCGAAGGGCGGCTCCTCCTTTTCTGTTCACGCGAAGACGCTGCGAGACTTCATCGAGAAGGTCACCGTCTTCCGACACGTCTCGAAGTTCCAGGACACCGGCGCCGGAGCTACGTCCGAGTGGAAATTGGCCGCGCTGTACGACAAGTATATAGAATATGCGGACATTGTCGCAGCACATGGTCAACTAGCGACGGCACAAAAGTACCTCGATCTCCTCCCCGCAGAATATCCTGCCGCGGAGATAGCCAAGAACCGCGTCAGGCTTGCAACCAAGAAGGCGGCCCCTCAACCCGCGGTGAAGCAGACGTCCAGCAGGGCACCATCAAGAGTCCAGCCTGCTTTCGGATATCAGCCTCCGCAACCCGCTCCCGTGGCAGCCCCCATTGCATCTCTCGCCCCTGCTGTCAATCCCTATGCACCTCCTTCAGTCGCGCCATACGCTCCCCATGCTGCTGCTGCTGCTGCTGCTGCTGCTTCTCCATATGCGCCGCCCGCTCCCTCCGGATACCAGCCCCTATCGGTCCAGCCTCCCTATGGTGCACCTACCGGTTACGGTCCTCCCCCCACCAACTTTGGCGCGCCTCCCCGAAAAACCACACCTTCGAAGCCTCCACCATCGCAGGACAAGAACATGGACAACTGGAACGATGTGCCTTTCGTAAGCAAGGCTCCTCCTCGCAGAACCACCCCAAGCGTACCTCCCGTCACTCTGCCATTCGGAACCCAACCCGGCCAACCAGGACCTCCACCTCCAGGCACGTTTGGTCGTACAGGTGCAACTCCACCCCCACCACCTCCCAAGGCTGGATCGGGACCGCCTCGTGTTACTTCTCCCCTCGCCGGGCCGCCCCAAACGTTTGGCCACCAGCAGCCTCCACGCCCGTCTTCGACAGCGGCCAGCGCCTACGCCCCTCCTCCGCAGGCAGGTGCTATCCCCTCTCCCATCCAGCCAGTCGTTCCCAGGGTTGCGTCGCCTTACAGTGCACCTCCAACTGGGCCTCCGCCTTCCAATAAGTACGCGCCGGCGCCGTCCCCTCAAATCCAATCTCAAGTACACCAGCCGCCTCCGTCCGCGCATCCTTACGGAGCTCCCCCGCAGCAACAAGGACCCCCCAAGAACCCGTATGCGCCAGCAGCGTTCCCTACAGCTCCGGAGCGGCACGCCCGGCCGCCTGTAGGCCCGCCTCCATCTTCAAGGCCGCCGCCAGCCTCGGGACCTCCTCTGGCAGCCCGCCCCCCGCCCC
>SJVG01000809.1:0-17345 GCA_034774675.1 Scedosporium minutisporum
GATCCGGGGGAGGGCTGGGTCCGGGTAGGGATACGATCGGTCGGTGGAGGTTATGATGGGAGGATTTATGTGCATTTTTGTTTAAACATTTGAGCTGGTTTACTTGGGGCGGACTGTTTATATCTTGTTTATTTGTTTGGGATATGCTTGTTCATGGATTCATGTGTTAATTGGGATGACGCCGGATGAATGGATCGAGTGAATGAGACCAGACGCCGGAGCACGAAGGTATCAGATATAAGAGATAATGGCATATCTACATTCAAGAGAGCATCACATCAATTCCAGCCCCAATCTACATCACCATCAGCCTCCTCCATATTCATCTGGGCATTCTCGACAACTCGATTCGCATTCCTAGTTCCCCCGCGCTCATTCCCCACTATCACCACACGTTGTTCATGTTCATCCCGCTTTTCCACGCAGCAGCGATCCATTCCAATGCCGTCCCTGTGACATTCCCTATTCCCATCCCTGGCTCTGATCCTCGTACCCATAACCGCGATTTACCAGCATCCTCCGCGACGATCCTAGATGAATCCGGTATTATAGGTACCATGGAAGCAAGACCTATCGCAAAATATTAATTCCCCCAGTGAGCCATGGCCAAATTGCTGGGAAATGGGTATGTGGGGAGTAAACAGTAGTGTCTTACAGGCTAATTAATATCGGGGTTCCTTTTTCCTTCAATCTCATTTGCCTTTTTTCTTTCTTCCTCCAATTCTACGGCGACGAAAGTAATAAATCTTGCCTCGATACAGCCATGGTCCCATTTTAACTTGTTGTCGTGGGAACATCCGGACCGCGATGCCACTTTCTGTATATTGCTTATGACCCGTACCTGACCCCGACGAGAAAGAAGAACAGAAAAGAAGACAGCCCCGTGGCCAGTTGAGTGGTATTCTGGTAATTTATTTGGAGGGGAAGTCGATCTTTGGTTTTCGTCATCTATGCTGCCCGGTTCTGGAACGGTCATGAGGAGGGATGGAGAAGAAGAGGGAGGGGGACGAAGGGGTCTTGGGGTAGACCGTCGATTCTCTGCGGCTTCTTTTCCCCCTTCCGTGGTGTGTGCATACATTTCTATGTGGAGTACATGGAGATGGTGGAAGACTTACATCTATATATCTAATATTTATATATTGAACCTTTACTGCGGTATATATATATCTCGCCCCTCACCCTCCTCGGGAGCTTAAAGAGGAGGCACTCCCTCATACTCGAACCCGCTATCCGATTCCCAGGTATTCGTGTTCTTCGTTTCCTTCTTCCTTCCTCCCTCCCACACTCGACATCCCCGTCCAGCCTCCGCCATGAAGCTCTCGCCATCCGCCCTCCTGGCCCTCGCTCCAGCCCTCGCCAACGCCGCCATAATCTGGGACGGCCGCTTCAACGACCTCTCCTCCTCCTCCGACCTCGACAAATGGTCCTGGTCCAACCAAATCGACGCCTACCAATGGTACATCAAAGGCAGCAGCGCCACGTCCTCCTACATCAACCTCTCCGAAGACTTCAAGAACCCAGCCGACGCCTCCTCCAAAAAGGGCGCCAAGTTTACCCTCGACGGCACGGCCTTCTGGAACGGCCAGACGATGCGGCGGACCGAGCTCATCCCGCAGACGACGGCGGGCATCAACAAGGGGAAAGTGTTTTACCACTTCTCGATGATGAGGAAGGCGCAGAATGCGCCGAGTGTGAATAAGGAGCATCAGATTTGTTTCTTTGAGAGTCATTTTACGGAGATGAAGTATGGGTGGATTTCGGGGGAGCAGGGGACGGAGAATCCGAATTTGCAGTTTATGGTTTCGCAGAAGGGGCTTTGGAAGACGGAGTGGGCTCCCGATGTGTGGCATAACATTGCCTATGAGATTGTGAGTTATTCCTAGGACAATACCGCGAGGAATAGGAAAAGAGTATAGAGAGGGCAGAAGAGATGAGAGGGGAGAGAGACATCATCGTGCATCTAACACGGCTCTTCCCATAGGACTTCGGCGCCAACAAAGTTGGCTTCTGGCACTCCGAAGGCGACGAGCCTCTCACCCAAAAGGTCGCCCCCGTTGCGGCATCCACCTCCTCCAACGGCGCGGATTGGCATCTTGGTGTCCTCGAACTTCCCCGTGACGGCTATCCCCACCAGAACGAGGACTTTTACTTCTCGGGTGTCTATATTGAGGACGGCACCATCACCACCGATGTCAGCGGACCTGGTAAGAGCACACACACACTTTTCGGACCTATAGTGGCAGTGAGCTAACTAACCTTTTGCACAGCGTAAAAATGGACGGAAGAAGAAAAGAACGTCGAACTTCGTATGGACATGATTTCTAGGAAGGGCGAGAACGCATCGTGCGGAGGGATGGGATACATACAACATCTTCTCATGTAAATACATTTTAAAGCCAAAGAGTACATACTTCAGTATTCCTACCCCTTTTACCTCTTATCCCATGCTTAATTTCCCGATTAACAGAGTCTAGATGGTATCTCATGTTAATCTCCACGCAGTTCCACACACAGCATAAGGATTAACACGGAAAAGCAACAAAAGCCCCCAAAAAGTAACAGGGCCATAAGACTCGAACACTACCAAGAATCCAACCAAACGCATCCTGGCCCGGCCTAATCACCGCTCGTCTAAGGGGGACATGGGCCGAGAGCCTTTCGCACCTCCCCTCCACGCTCCCACCGTCCAGTGAGGGGATCGTAGCCACCGCTTGGCGGCTCCCAGTAGTAGCAGTACAGTATTCCGTCTTGGCAGTACCTGATGTCGCATTTGACTTCATCTCTGGCCCCCTCTGTGGTTGTCGGGGACCGGATCTCGGAGCCGGAGCCGGAGTCGGGGTTGGAGGCCGGGTGGGGTAAGGCGCCGGCGAGGGTCATGACGGCGAACAGGAGAGTGGTAGGGAAGTGCATTTCTTTCCGTGTTGCTTAAAGAAGATCTGGGGGGGCTTCTTTCTTTATTTCTTTATTTTTTTTCTTGGCAATTTGAGCTTATAAACCGGGTTGCGGATGTAGGGGGGATCAATAAGTTTCGGTTGAGCCAAGTAGCTCTCGTTGCGTGGATGGGAGCACCAGAACAGACAGAAACCCGAGAACAAAAAGAATTATATATTCGTCCAGCAACGAGCATCTAGTCCTCCTCGCTCGACTCTAGATTGATGTTGAGTAATCCTCCCTGCCCGCCTCCAATTATGCCTCCCTGTGCCTCGTTGTGCCTCTCCCTGCTTGCCTCCATGGCATTCTCTCAGGGACATCCCACCCAGCTAGGCGGACAGGAAAGCCGATCATGCCATTATCGGAATTGAAAGACATACCTAGCATTCCTACAAGCCATCACGAAGCAGATCATGGTGCTTCTCAGTCTAGGGGAGAGAAATATCCGATCCGATCACTTCCTGTCACGACGAGCCTAGGCCATCAATGACTCGATGAGCAAGAGGATTTAGGCAAAGAAAAGAGTTGTAAATACACCCTGAATAAGGCTTCTTTTTCTTACGTCCAACCTCTCCGAACGCTGAGATAGCGATTCCCGGCCGCCAGGAAAGCCTTCGGGCATGGCAACTGTTCCCCTTGCCTATCATCGGCCCGTTCAACCCTACCCATGCTGATCCATGTAAAGGGGGAAATAGTAGGAGAATTCCTCGAGAATACCTTGTTTAATTTGTCAAGATATGGTCTTTTCCTTCTTGTTTCGGGACACACTATAGTACACCGCTAGAAGCGAAGGCCCTCTTTTTGCATACCTCGAGCATCATCTCAACCCACCACTTCTTCTCCCTTCGAAACCGCGAGGCCATCCCTGACAGGCTCCATTCCTTGCCCTCTCTCTAAGCCACCGCATTTCCAGCCTTGATAAAAAGCGAAACAATACTCCAAATCCCCGCGCCCCAAAACACCGTCCTCAGCGGCGAGAAAGCCCTGTTGTCCTGCAGCCAAACATAGGTGAAGACGTAAAGTGCCCGGCTCACGATGTACACCGTCGTGAGGTAGTTGAGCGTGTCCTTGTCGACCTGGACGAGGTTGCCGGCGACGACGGCGGCGGCGTAGAGGCCGAGGGTTTCGAAGGAGTTGGTGGAGGCGGCCTTGGCGCGGAGGATGCGGTTTTTGATCTGGGAGGGGTGAGATCTTGCTTTCTTACTTTTTGGAACTAGGGAGAAGGGAAAAGAAAATGAGGCTAGGGTAAGAGAGCCAGAATGCCACACAGGCTTCTCGGGGGTGGTGGGGAGTTGTAGGCCCTGGAGAGAGTGTGTGCACTTACAACCTTGTTGAGGGTGGAATCGCTGGAGACTGTGTTTTCGAACTTGCGAGGATTGCCTGGGTCGTATCTCGAGATACCCAATGAGACGGCGTAGGCGTGGGGGATGAAGGCCAGGAAGAGGGCGGCCGGAACCTTGAAGCTTATCGTCAGCTCTCGTGCCAAAAGCAACAGCGCAACTTTATCCCCGATAGCTTGAGAGGGGTGCAATATCCGTCTATTGGTGCAGAGCCTAGCTCCAATGGTGGGCTCGAGAGGCGCGTACCGTGTAAAACGAGATGTTGTTGTCGAAAGTGAGGAAGCTCATGATGCCAGTGTTTTCTTATTTTCTCTTCCTTTTCTTTTTCCCTTTCAATCCGCTTCGAAGATGTCAATGATGGCTACGATTATAGACAACACGAGTATGAGTTCTTAATCCAATTCTCCAAGAAAATAATATCTTGTTTCTCTATCCAAGAAGCTTTTTAAAACTGATCTGATAAACGGAGAGGTTGGACTCCGTCCCACCACACGGAATGATTGATGCGCCGAATATCCTCGGACAAGCTAGCCTAAAAGAGAGAGAGAGAGCGAAAATTTTAGGCCTTTTTGCACGTGTTTGTCCCAACAAAGGTTGACAAGGTAGTATTTAGAGCTCTCGAGGCATTTCATAGGCGTGGTCTGTCCGTGGTCATAAACTTAATAAACTAGATCGGGGGACGGGAACGCGGACAGGGACGATGTCATGGATCCCCAAACCTTGTAATGCAAGGGAGCTCAGCCCTTTGACCCTTTGACCGCAGAGCACCAAGGTCTGAAGCGTTGCATCCCATGGCTAGTTGTAATCATTCGCGGTTCTGGAATGAAGCCTACCGCAGAAGGGCATGGGCCGATGATGTAACTCGGAGATTAACCCTTGTTGGGTAAGAGCAGACACCTTTTCCTGGATGGAGAAGGGGGAA
This sequence comes from Scedosporium minutisporum, assembly GCA_034774675.1. Classification (NCBI taxonomy): domain Eukaryota; kingdom Fungi; phylum Ascomycota; class Sordariomycetes; order Microascales; family Microascaceae; genus Scedosporium; species Scedosporium minutisporum. The sequence continues at coordinate 5,194 of SJVG01000809.1, forward strand.
AAAAGCTCGCACGAGAGAAATGGACCGAGGATCTCAACAACTTGGGCGAGCATTTCCCAACGAGGATGCGATCCGACGTTGTACACAGATCAAGCGAGCTGATGCTAACGGTAGTAACGGAGCCTGACAGAGATCCCGCCAACTAAAGTATCCATCCATAACTTTAGCTTGGCGGTGTCCGCATCCACTATCGTCATCAGTTGATCGGTCTCTGTGCATGCTGTACCTCGACCGCTGTAGTCAGTGTCGTGCTCCTTGTTCAGCTTGCCTCTGTCGATATTCAAACTTCGACCTGCATCCCCAACAATCCCTCACGGTGTCTCCATCACCATTCTGTTGAAAGGGAATCGTGTTTCCCCATCTGCCTCCAGATCTGATCCGGTCTCGTGCATGGAACAAGCCTAGACCTGCATCTCATCCTGTCAAGTGCCGATACCATAATCCAATCAATGGGCACTTTCAGATGGAGAGGAGCTAGGCAAGTAGCTTATCCGGAAGACCTTGCCCGAGCAGCTCATACCATCCTGATATTACTGGATCACGTCCATCCTCTGGCTCTGGCTAGCTGCTATGCTGCAGCCCAAGATCAGATGGCTCTCCACCCGGGAGATCTTAAAGACACACCTGCTCAGCAGTCAGTGAACTTCCCGCACTACCCGCAGCCCTTTTCGAAGACATCGAGGCAGGAGGATATGGCCAACCCCAGAGAGACACCTTGACGTCGTGAGCTAAAAGTCTTCAGGCCTAGTGGCGTGCTGTTATCCGAGAAGGGGGATCGGCCATTGGCCATGACAACGTCGCTTAGTTGGAAAAAGTGGCTGGCTTGGTTTCCTTCCATTGCATTCGATGTTCTCCTTCCTCCCCCCACACTTCCTTTTTCCTTCTCACCAGCACGTCTGTTTCGTAGGTGCTTCTCTTGGGCAAGAATCGGTCCCACTGCCAAGTACCCTGTGACGATGAGCAGGTTCGATGTTTCCGTGGGAGACATTGCCATTCTCGAGATGTACCTCGACACAGAGCCCTGAGTGCGTCGCCGACTCGGTTCATTTTCGAGGCCACCACGCCCGCTATCTCCCAACGCACGTTCCCGGGGCCTTGGCCCGTCTTCCTCGCCATGAGTTGAAAGGGTTAATGCCCTAGATGACGTTTTTACGCGTGGCTCCTTGTCCTGCGTAATCTACACCTCTAGCATCATTTCCAACGAGTCATAGAAGAGACATCTAATGGCGATTATAACGAAACCACTAGTCTCCTCAAGGGTAGATGCCTCGGGGCTAACATAGAAGCTTCCGAGATGGGGTATCTTTTTAGGACCAAAAAGAGGGGGAGAAAGAAGAGGAGTGATGTGGTAAAGAAAAAGATTGCTGGTGGCGCTTCTGGTATTGAATCGTCGAAGTGTTCGTCGTTGCTGTGTAGTTACGAAAATTCTTTCTTTTATGGCCTTAGAACCGCTCCATTGATCGCTTGAACATTGGTCGCGCAAGGTGTTGGTGTTTGGGCTGCTCGGATAAAGCTCCTGCTGTTTCATAGCAAACAAAGTTATTGCCAACTTGAAAGGGACCAAGTGATCAAGGGAGGAATAAGCAGGTGAGAATCAGCTCCCTCCTCCACTAGGTCGACGATATATGTCATCACTCAACGGTGATGCTCAGCGGAATTTCTGGCTTAGGTGTCGCCGCCCGCCGCCGGAGTTAGCAATCTGATTATCCCACGAAAGGGGACATTTCCCCGGTGACGGCGATTCCGCTCCCCCCCCGTGGTTCATTCTTATTAGCCCTCGAACCTCCCCATTATGAAGCTGGTCGGTTTCATCCCGTGGAATACGATGGCACTCCCCGTTGGCTGGTGGCATCGCAACCCAGTTGTTACGGCAAGTGTTAAGTCGGAGTAGGTTGACATCCAACTCCACCTCATATCTCCTCGGGGGGCTCCAAACACCAACTTAATGCGTGCGAGTACATGGCAAGTCTAACCGACTCCGGTCCATAATGCCAATTCAATTATGGCTGCATTGCGGTTGTACGCGATGAAAGAGTGTCCTCCGAGAAACACATGCTGACGATACTTACACTCTCCATTGCCACCCAACATCCGTAGTTGATCTGGACCAGTTGACGCAGATCAAGTTAATGAAGGATTAATTTGTCTCATACCCTCATTCAATCGCCTGTCAACACTCCGAAACGGCGCCTAGGTCTCTCCAAACAGACATTTCAGAGCCTTGACGTTGCCGAGGACCCATGCCACACCTCGCGTCTGCCTCTGACGCAAAGGCACGCTAGAGTTGATCAACAGAGTTAATATTGGCAGTTGTGTCTCTATTGGAACCCGAATCGTCTCCCCTCCTGCACAATGCTGACCCTCATAGACTGATTCGTCATGGGCCTTCGGGATCAGGCTTGGTGGAAATGAAGCAACTCGGAGATGCATCTGGTTGGGCGCGACATGATATGACCTGTGGGGCTTGGACTGACTCCTCTTTATCGGCACAAGGTCAACAGAAACGTAAACCCTTGCAGTATGCAAACTGCCCGATCCATAACGTCTTGCATCTCGCTTTGGGTACATTAAGCCTTAGGCGAAAGAAGTTAGTGCAACTCCTCGGTTCTGCTCCTTACCTCCACAGCATCTTCCCCCGGTGGCGTCACCCTAAGAAATGGAGCGGACGAGGCTGAACGGATAGGGCGACTGCTTCTGCACTAGAAAGGACGAACAAGGTTGCACGATCTCCTGGGGAAAATGTGAGATGTGACGGTAATATGGCACCGAGGGATTGGGTGGGTATGTTTAGCATGACTAGATCGGGAAGATCCCGCTGGGGCTTAGGGGATCAAGCTGTCCACAGATGAGGTGACGCGAAATGAGTTTCTGCGTACAGTGTACAGTACGAAATATAATGTAGGAACAGGGACAAGCAATGAAGAAGTAAAATGAACGGCTTAAGTGCAAGGTGTGGGTAACGATATCCATCATCACCAGGGGTCTTTTGCATGTGGCTGCCGTTGAAGATTTTTAGAAAAGGTTCGCGAGACGACGAGGTGAAGCTGCAAGGAAGAGGAGCGACAAGTTCCATCTCCCAAGTTCCCAAGTTGCATCAGGTTTGACGCTCCTATTGCCTCATGGTAACTCTCATTGACAGGTTTTGATGTGATAAAGACAAGGCGTTATTGCTTCTCTTCTGGTTTCATGATGTATATGCAGTATTAGTTACACACACCCCGTGGTGTCTGTCACTCGAGTGACCACTGGTGACAAGGAATGGACACCTGGCAGGTTAGGTGGGAGAGAAGAACGAAAACCGAAGACTAACTTCGCTTCGAGGTCAAAGAAGCAAGATTTAAAACAAGGGTCGGTGAAATCGAACACATGTAGATCTGAGACTTACTGAGACCGATCGCTTGTCTCTCGATCTTGGGGAGTGATTCAGCCACCCTTACCGACGAGGAGCTTCCTCATCCTGGTTTGCTGGACAAAGTGTACCTCCAAATGCCTGCAAAATACTGAAAAGTAAGAGTGGGTATGAGGGTGGATGCCAGTACAGCCCTTGTCTGCTAGACTCCCTCTTTCCTAGATGTGGCATAGGAAAAAGTAAAGTACTTGTGGTCGGTCGATATTACACCACAGCTCAGCAGGGTGGAAATCCTGGCTCCCAGTTGATAAGCGTAATTGATAGGTTGGCAAGCAAAGGTTAGCTTGGACTCGGCAAAGAGGCAGTATGATTGCCTCAATGTGTGGCTGTAAAAGCAATGAACATGGCCTGTATCTCCAGGCAGGATGTGGATAGCTCACCGCGCTAGCTTCCTTATTGTAGAGTATCGAACGCTCTGGATAGTCGAGGCTAGCGAGCCTGGTGTCCGTAGAGGAGTATGTTTTCATTTATTGATCTCCTGGGACTCGAATCCTGGGGCAGGGAGGAAGCGGGAGGGGCGGGAGGAGGCAGGACTGTCCTGACTGATGCTTTGTTCCGTTCCGCAACCAGTTCGGATCTGGCAATCTCGAATGAAGTACCGTGCCGCACCGAGATATGTGAATGTACGAAATAGCGCAGCACGGGTGGCCGATTCTGAGCAAGCGGTTTCCAAGCTTCTTTGTAATGCTTTGTAGTTACTAGACCGACACATGCCAGTTATTCTGGGCATCCAGCCTGTCTCAGACAGGCTCGAAAGCGGTTGTATCAGGAGATGTATGGGGCCGTCGGGTAGGTGCAGGAGTGGAGGTGACTTACCCAGCTAACCCTTGCCTAGTAGGGCAAATTAAGCTTGACCAGGGTAGCAAGCAAAGCCGACATGCTGGTTGGTGGATGACGAAATAAAACTATTGAATAAAGTATTAATAACACATCAAGCTTCTAGTCGTCGCTTTCGCGCCACCCCCCTTTCTACAATCCCACGATCAAGGTTCTTGGACGGATTAGAGTGATGGCAAGTGTCCATTGGTGGCACAATGCCGGTGGCGGTCGTCGTCAACCGCATAATTAAATCATTTGCCATGTGCGCCTGGGGAGCTGCGACTGGAGCTGCCAAACGCTTCGTGTTAGTGGCTGTGAGAATGGAAGCTAAGAGCTGGGTATATCTGGGCCTGACCTGGGCTGGTGCTTTAGTACTATTCCGGATCTAACGCAGACTGTATTTGTCAACTTTGCAGGGCCAGGCGATGCGTATACGAAGTAGTGTACTCACGCATGAATGCCTTAGAAGCTGATGCTGCTTCGCGGTGTTTCTCTAGCCTTGATCTTGTCCACGCCCAAGTCCACGGACACTGACACCGGCTAGAAGCCTTAAGACTGCTCGTGGGAACAATAGCAATACGATTGCCAATCAATGGCCTGAATAGAAGAGAAGAAATTGCAGGTGCTAGAAACAAATAAGCCGGCTTCCTTCCATCCGAATGATTCCGAAACATCTCGAGGCCGTTCCCACCTACGTAAATGCAATGACGCCAGTCTCAGGGTCGGGACTGCCTCATTTGCTTTATGTGTGGAGCCTTCCAATTACAACTGGAAAGCACCGACAGCCAAACGGGCCTACATCGGGTCCATCGTGCTAAAGCTTTGGCTTCTGATCTATGTGATCTATGCCTTCCTTGGTTGCTCCTGTCTAATGCGGAGAGAAGTACCCGCGAGGGCCAGAATACAACTTGCCAGGGCGGAAGGTTGGTACCTGTCCAACTGCAGAGTACATGATCAACTACATTGCCCCCAACTACCTCAATCTCTAGTTATTAGTGTGTCCAGTCATGATTATGGGTAGAGGAACACAGAAAGAAAAGAAAAAGAAAAGAGCACAATTGCTTTACCTACCCAGATACATACGCTTGCTGAGCCAATGCATATGTAGACGTGACACCTCCTCGTTCAATGTTTGTAACCAATATTAGGTGGCTGCAAGATTGATCTATTAGCGAGTGTCATCGACTTCCTGTACCCCAATACTCAGTACTTGGAGAAGTTATCCAAGTTCTTCCGTGCAGTACACAATGCAGGAGATGAGGGATCAATGGTCGATCAAGTCCCAATCATTGTGTCATTACCGAATGGACACCAGCTTGTAACTTTCCCAGGAGTACAGCTGTACCAGTCATTGATACCTTGGCCGTGGCTTCTTTCTCCATGGGCGGTCTCGATTTCCTCATCACACGAAACGATCAATTGATCCATTGGAATAGATAGATGGCATCATTGATCTTCCTCAAAAGAAAGTTCAAGAAAGTCGAGCCTTGTTTCGCCTTAAAAGCTGCTGGCTCGTCATCCCGCGTTTACCCTCGCTCTTGCCTTGTCCCCGCTCCCTGGCCCTTGCTCTCTGTTACTCCCGTCCTCTTCGCACTCCGACTGTACTATTATACTCACCTTCACAGATTTGTAATTCAACCATCCACTATTGTCCATTGTCATTGCCATCAGTTGTCTTCACTCCATCGAAGTGCAACCAATAGCTGCTTCTTAGCTCCTTACAAGCAGATTGGTTGTAAGCCAGCATGACCTTCTCCACCCTCTTCATCTCGTCCGTTGTCTTCTTAATTGTATCCACCACCTGGTGAGTTACGCGTCTTCAAGCATCAACTGGACCTTGTATTTCCAATCGCTGACTGGCCCGCGAGTCATTGGCGACTGGTTATACCGGCCTCTGCCCTCGCTAGCGCATCTCGAGTAATCCCATGTCTCTTCTAAGCCCTACCAGATAGCCCAACCGCTCAAGCCTGCCTTCCTCACCGTTTCCAACATGGTGCGAATCACCTGCAGTATGGAACGGCCCACTCTCAGCATTATTGAGTCGGTCTCTTGATCCTTGACCGACTGGGTAATGACCCCCGCCATTATGCACATGCCTCCACGCCCAGGCTGGGGAATCAATGGATCGTGATAGACCGGTGAGCGGACACCTTCTCGAAGATTCAAATCCCAACGTGTGCTTGACAGTTACGGTACGGGGTCATGGTGTAATATCGCTTCTATCCCTCACCTAGTGGTCTTAGGGATGAAGTATTGCTTCAATGTTAATGGCTTTGCCATTGGCAAGCTACCTCCTCCTGTAGCGCCCGGAGCTGGCGCAAGTATCACCCTCATCTTCGCCCTCATCCTCTTTTCATTCCCCTGAGATTCGCGGTGCCAATGTCGCACCCCCTCTGCAGGAAACTAGGCAAGTGTCTTGGGACGAACGTCGTCTATCTTGAGGTCAGAAATAACCCTGACCCCATTCCAGTTATGATCCGTCCTCGATGGCTGGCTGGAATCTGGAACCGACACTAGCGTGACAAGAAAGACGCTGTCGACTTGCTGTCAGCTGAAGCTAAAAGAAGAGCGCGAAAAAGTAAAGAAGGAGAGAGTTTAAACAACCAACATCTTTCCTGGCGCTCTATATCCTTCACATTGACCCACTGCTTGCTCCGGGGTCCCCAAAGCAAGTGGAATAACCTAGCAGAGTTGACGGAGTAAGAGGATTGGACAGGGGAGTGAATATGCTAGACACGAAAGCTGTGCTGAGGTATAGTAGAACTGGTCTCAATGATTTACTCGTATGTTGAGACCAACGACCACACCCAGCCAAGCTACTCCACTGACATCGACAGCCTTTTCTCCCCCTCGGAGCTTCGGAGGCCCCATAACTCGCGGGTCTCCAGAATGGAGCTCAACTGCATCCTCTGGCAGCTTTGACCCACTCTAGCTTCAAATCAAGTCCTTTCTCCTTTCTCAACTTACCTGGGAGATCGAGGTGGTTGATATTCGCAACCCCTTACCACCCCCACATTCAAGCCGTCCGTCCAAATGCGGCGGTGCGTGCTGCTACTATAAGGTTGTGGTATCAGGCTTAGCGCGCCACCGAAAAAACCAATTGAGTTTCTCCCCATTCGCCCCCGGCTTCTCCGTCATTTCTGCCACTAGCCCATCATCTCTCGGACTAGGCTCATCACCGCTGGTGCTGCAGAGAAGAAGGAAAATCGGGGCGCAAATATGATTTGCTAGGTAAGGCCATCTGCCGACACTGCATTTGCATCCGGGAATTGAATTATTCCGTTGTCTTGGTGAGGCATCCTGGAGCATTGACAGCCCAGACACAGCACGGTCAGTCCTTGTTTCTTATTTATAGTGGCCCAGCCCACACGCCGTCGCCCTTGGAATCGGCTGAGGAGGCAAAGTCGCAGGGACCAAAAAAGAAGGATTTAGACTCGACCTGATTTGTCAGTCATCGGATATCCTGATCATTCAATTGTTCTTACAACAACTTCCCCAAGTCGAGAAAACCCGTCCCCTTCAGGACTTATCACGGTCCTGATTCCCTCCAACCTGTGAGATAAATTCACCGCGTTCTTCAAACCTCGTCGCCAAAGATCAAATTGCCTCAGACTCTCGGTGCTCCTACGCCTTGGTGACAACAGAATCCGGCCCCGGCATTGCCAGCTTCCTCTTGTTCGAGAGCGCACATCCTGGAGTTTATGAACAATGGACTCGTTCTGTCCCTTTATCCCGACCAGCAGTAGCAGCCCCTCACCAACCACCCCCGTTCCTGCTGATACCGATCCTCTGGTCATGGCCGCTACGCCTGCCTTGTCTTCGACTTCAAGGAACGAAACGCGCGCCCAGCAGCCCACGGTCGCTGCGGCATGCCTGGCATGTGTAGGTGAAAATCCTCCTAAGCTCATAACTCGCTGTTCATTATCATTGCCTATTACTATCTCCATCCATCTCATTGCCTGCCGCATTCATCTCGCCACCGCGAAATCGTCTTCACTGCTGTTTCTTTGAGCCTCGTAGCCTTCTCTGAAGCCCCAAGCCCGTCTTGTTCTGTTTGCCACCCTGGACGCGACCCACTATCCCTAAAACGCAAGTGACACCTCACTATTTGGGTGCTCACCCCATTCTTGCAATTGTTCAGGTTGCGATCTGGACGCGGGTATTCCTAAAAATCTATAACCCCAGACAAGCTAACAATATTTTTTAGCGAGCCAAACATCTCAAATGTGACGGGAGCAACCCTTGTGCTCGATGCACGAGCAGTAATTCTGAGTGCGTTTACGTCGCCTCGCGTCGCGGCTACAAGCCGAAGAAGACGCAAGCCCCCGGGAGAGATCGGCCGAGGAGACAAGGCTCCTTGACCTCCCTATGCACCGGTGGTATCACTGCCGACGATGAGTCGATTCTTGGATCGGCTACGCCGCAATTCCGCGGCGCCCTGCTTTCACCTGAGCCAGGAGCTGCAACGCCCTTCAGTCCAAACCTGCAGGTGTACAGGCCGTTCTCCAACGGCAATGGGTCAGCTACGGATTCCACAGGGTTGATTCTCGATGGTGCGACTTCTGCCGGTGCCGTACCGATGCACCTTCAGGAACAAAGCATCGCAGACCGCTGCGTTGAATCCTTCTTTCATCACTTTCATCCGGCCCATCCTTTTGTCCTGCCCACGAGCGCTCTCCTCCGAAGTACTAAGGACCCGGGAATAAAACCCTTATTGGCCGCTGTTCGATGGATTGGATCTCTCTACATCGATGTTGGCCGGTGGAGGGCGACTTTTCTCGACCAAGCACTCCAGCTAGCATACGATCCAGCCGCTCCACGCGACGGGTTCTTACTGCAAGCCTTGCTCCTGCTTTTAATTGGACTCGATGGAAACTGCCAGCGAGAAAAAGCTAGACAAATGCTTGCCGATGCCGAAAACCTCGCCCTACAACTGGGTATCAATGCTAGAACTTACGCTACCTTGCATGGTAGGGGCATTCCGGTCTTGGAAGAGAGCTGGAGGAGGACATGGTGGGAGCTCTATTGTGTGGACGGGATGATCGCCGGTGTTCACCGGAATACAAACTTTCTCCTGTTCGATTTCCAGGCCGACACGGCTCTTCCCTGTGAGGAGCACCAGTACTTGTCAGGAGTAAGTGTTTCTTGGCATAACCTCCTTTTTCCTCCTTTCATTTTTCCCCCATTCATTTTTCCCCCATTTCTTCTCCTTTTTCGTCTGTTTCGATTTTAGCTCCCCGCCCTCTGTATCTTCATTATTCTCAGAAAGCCGTCGTTTTGAAAAAGAATGGTTAGCTAACCGGAAGTCGATAGAACATTCCAAGTCCGGCGTATCTTGAGGACTTGGAAAACAAAGAGCTTTCGGGAGACGATCGGCAATTCTCCTCGTTTGCCTACCGCATCCTCGCGGTCCGGAATCTAGGTAGATTGCTGAGAGAAACCAACGGCTTCGAAGGTTCCATCGACACCGTGGAACGAATCGAAGATCTGTTGACAAACTGGAGGGTGCACTTGCCCGAGTCCAAACGGGATGCACTGAACAAGGATTGCAAAGTGGACGAGATGATGTTTCAAGCTCATATGGTCACACATGCGTGAGTACCTACCTCGCCCTTATTTTACCACACACGCCTCCCCCCCGTCTCTCCCTTTTCTTTTCTTCGGCGTTGATATTCTCCGGGATTATCGGGCGAACTCTAACTAGATTCGGTATAGAACATCAATATTGTTGCACCAACCTCATTCGCAAATCGATTCCTCTCCCGCAAGGAGTGTTACATCCTGCACGCCTCATAGACCGATCCCTGGAGGACCAGGATTCAACAGACACACGCAGCACACGCTCTCGTCGGCCGCAGACATTAGCCGGTTAATCACGCACCGAGCACCTCTCCTCTCACACACCCACTTCTTTATTTGCGTCGTATCCCTTTCGTCGATTGTCCACCTGAGCCGCTGGGCGCAGTGGCTTCTTGGTCCGCAAGACGACGATGACCTGCGGCAACTGATCCGACTCAACATCGGAGCTTTAGACAGGCTCGGTCTTATGTGGAGTTCGGCCGCAGTGGCAGCGGGGCAGGTCCGGGGCGTAGCGCAGGAGATTTACCGCACAAAGAAGGCCCGGCAGATCGAGCCGTCCTATTGGGCGGGACTAACGCAAGGGGAAGTGGTCAGCGTGATTACGACAGATGAGACAATCATGAACGAGATCGGGGGCTTGCAGGACATATCCGACCCAATAGCGTGAGTCGGTGTGCGTGAGACACAAAGCCCGGGGACAGAGGAGGAGGCGTTACCCGGACATGGTGGATAGGGTTTTGCATGTGCTTTTTTTCTCGGAAAACACGGCAGCTTCATCTCCGGAGTGTCCAGAGTGGTGGGCGTTTAAAGACCTGCCGCGGACCTGTCTTTTGGCGCGGGCTTACTTTTGTTTTCTCTTTGCAACTGGAAACACTGGGAAGATTAACGATTTCAATGCCCTCTAGGGCAGGAACCACTCCACTCATTCACAAATCTGATTCAACACACTTATAGAGAGATTTCCCGGATGCTATGATACATGATACAGCGCATGACGGAGATCATGGAAGAAATATAGACAGACGAAAAAAATCTTGGAGACCCCTTAAAGGGGAGATTTGGGCTTAAGCGAGAATATCTTTGGGACAAGGCGGCGTTTGCACTGGATGGATAACAAGACTTTGGGTGAGCGTTTGGAGGATTACGATTTGGGGCTTTCAGGAAACTATATTTTACTCGGCGCCGATAGAGCCGTGATTGATCAATGTTTCTCTCCTTTCCAACCATTTAAGATTTAGGATAGTACGTGAGGAATGATATTCACAATGATCATAGATGTTGTTTTCTATTGTAGGCCAGGCGTGATGTGAAACAAACTTGCTCTATTCTCTCAGGCCATTTCAGGGGTTCTTCTCACTCCGGGGTCGAGGTCCCACGAAGTACCAAAGTACCTGAGAGAATCGCGAAAACTACGGCTAAACTAGTTGAGGACCCCTCCATGAAAGCCCCAAATTCAAGCAAGGCCCCTCGAAAAGGAAGAGAAAAAAAAATTCGGGCGGTGAGAACCGCCAAAAAAAGTCCAAAAAAGAAAAAAAAAGTAAAAGGAATCATCACCGCCTTCGAGAGCCAAGCGCACTTCGAGATACCACCGAAATCTCAGCGCACTCTTCCTAGGCTCCCGAATTTAACCCCAACGTCGCAACAGGCTCTCCTTCGACATCGCCCAAGTCCATAAAAACCTAGAACGTACACCCATCCATCCCACCGGGGAAATTCCGAAAACCAACCAGCCAAAATGCCCAAGTCGAAGAGGGCGAGGCTCGTTCACCTGTCGCAGGTGGCCAAGAAGGGCCGGGAGCACAAGGACAAGCTGTTTGAGAATGTGAGGGAGGCCGTGGGGGAGTACATGCATTGCTTTGTGTTCAGCGTCGAGAATAGCAGGAATACGCATCTCCAGAGCGTGAGGCAAGAATTGTCCGATAGCAAGTACGTTCTCCTTCGTCTCTTTTTTCCCCCCATATATAAATCAAACGGAAAAAAGAGAAAAAATCTAACCACCCCTATCACAGAATATTCTTCGGCAAAACAAAACTCATGTCCAAAGCCCTCGGCCAAACCCCCGCCGAGGCCCAAGCCGACGGAATCGACGTCCTCACCCCCCACATCCACGGCCAAGTGGGCCTCCTCTTCACGAACCGCACCCCCGACACCATCCTCGCCTACTTCGCCTCCCTGACCTCGGTGGACTTCGCCCGCGCCGGGGCCGTGGCGACCCGCGAGTTCGTCATCCCCGCGGGCGTCGTGTACGCCACGGGCGGCGAGGTGCCCGCCGACTACGACGTGCCCATGGAGCATACCATCGAACCCGAGCTGAGGCGGTTGGGCGTGCCGACGAGGATGGTCA